>JARFJB010002015.1:577500-867500 GCA_036346205.1 Vesta saturnalis | reverse complement strand
GTTGCAATATTGTCTTGAATAAACACTCTATGCTAATTATAGACCTTGTCCACTACTTTTTTGCTAATTAAAACTTTTTTACTTATTGATTCCCATAAATTTTAATAGAGATGTGGCATTATTAAATTTTATTTTATTTAAAACAACAAAAATACTTAACTTGCGAAAGAAGTAATAAAGCAATAAACTGATAGGACTCCTAATTTCAATTAACATTGTTTAACTATTGCCAGTGAGTAGCATCTGGAATGATGTACTTTATGAGCTTCCATAAAAGAAATTGATCCCTTCAAAAACATATTAAGTTACCTTAATGTCAGTTACATGTCTAAACGTTCCCTAATTTAATCCATAATGGCATTAAATACGTTCCTTTAAATTTAATTTAGAAAAAAATGGCCAGTTTAACCTCCCATTAACGGCAACATTTAATTTTTGAAAAAAAAATTTACAAACCGTTCGAAAGCATATACTTTTATTTACAAGTTGCGAGTAGCTTTTATGGTTTCCTAGTGACATCCCAATTGCCAAAAAGTGCTAAAATGCCATATTGACCGCCATTTTGAATTTAAAAATTTTGTGAAAACTTTTGTTCGATCGAAGTTTAGGGTTACTAACTTTTAACCAAAGATAGACTTTCTGTCTCTAGTTTTGTAAATACAACCCCAAAAAGTCACCCTCATTACGTCCCCCATTAATTGATTTTTATGAAAATCCAGTTTTATGTATAACAGTCAAGTATAGGGGCTCATGCGAAATCACGACATACACGAAATTTTTCTCTCCCGTACTCAATGTTTTTCGACTCAGGGAACACGAAAACGTCGGAATCCGCGAAAAAAATTTTCAGTAATTTTTATCCATTGCAATACTTTCTTAGTATGCATAGTATACGAGAAAGTAAAAATTGAGCTTTTGTTATTACTTTTCTAGTTTTATTGTTGTTTTAGGAACCTTTGTTCGAAATGTACCCAACGTATTGTAAAAACAAACCATCTGCAGATCACTACTTGCTTGGAGATTTCAGAGAAATAGTTACTGTAAGATACGTTGCCACAATGTCATATCAAAATAATTAACAATATTCTGTTAGGTACGGGAAAAGGAATTAAATGACCAGTTAGGATTAACTAGTCATTTGCTCACCCCAATCCAACGATTGGGAAAATATAAACTATTTTTAGAACAAATAGAAAAGGAATTACTAAGGGATGGTCACAGTTCTGAGTACGTTACTGAAGCCTTATCAATAGTCCGAAAGCAGATGGCTACTGGTGATTTATATATAGCTGTAGATTCTATCAAAAAATCTCCAATTAATCTCGAACAACAAGGATGGCTGCTGTTGAAAGAAAAATTTAACGTTTTAAAACCAAAGAAATATGAAGCAATATTATTTTTATTCGAAAAAATAGTTGTGTTCACAACGGAGCACACGGTAACTGGCAATGCTACTGAAAATAACATTTATTAAATTAGTGTATTTTAGAAAAATTCGAATACGTTTATTTACAGAGACAGTATTTATTTAAATGAATTGGGTATCTCATCGTGTGACTATGAGATGTTATTATTTATTTTGAAACGTTTTCCTGCAAAGGAGCAGAATGAATATACAATTGAAGCTAAAAAGTCTAAAGATAAAAAAATATGGACAGACAAAATTGAAAAACTGTTGTGGGAACAATTGATTAAGTGTCGAGGTAAGACTGATTAGGTAAATTTACTTTGTAAGTAAGTAATTGACGTTTTAGAGAAACAACGTGAACGTAATTGTTCATCAAAAGATACTACAGATGAAATCCCAAAAACCAGAAGAAAGAAAAGTAGCTGTAAGTATATTGAACATTAAGTAACAAATAACCATTGTGGTTCATTTATTAGCAAGCTCACTTCCCGGAACATTAAGGCCAAAATCAAAATTCTACGTTAACGAACCATTATCGGGTGTTGAACAAATTCTCTTAAAAAAATGAAGGTTTTATGCTGTATTTATTATTTTTTAAGAAACATGTTTGTCTGATTTTTAAATGTTTTTTTTATGTTACGATAACTTATAAATTATAATAAATCCATTACGAAATGTATTTCATGATTTACATTATGAATATTCTCGTGTTGGCGATAGTTTGATTAACATAATCTATTTTTGTCAGAAGTGTATATATTTAAATGTAATTATTCTACTTATACACGATTATTTGATCCCCGTAAAATTTGGCAAAATATTGCCAAAATCCAAAAACACGTCAACTTTTATATCAAGGAGAACCAACGTTTGTACAAAAATGAGTTTTGCTTCTTTAACTGGGATACTGACCCCTTCCAAACTTTTAAATGGAACGAGGGCTTTAATACTTACACAACTTCATTTCATTTTTTACTTAATGCTGAGGAATTGCGACTTAAGGTTCCAAAGCTCAAAAATCCATAAAAGCACAAAGACGTTTAAACTATAGAATGAATTGCTCAAAATAACCTACACCAATTTCTATATAATAACACAATACGAATACAAATCCATATTTTACATTCCTCAAGATCTCAGGCATTTGGAAATAATTCTTAGTCCCAGTTTGTCATGTGTGGATGTCTGAGTGACAATTTTTCTCTATTTCACTTATTGAATTTTTGGTGTTAAAATGGTCATACATTTTAAATTGACGTGTGTTTTGCTATTGATTTTTATTGAGCTCATTGTAGTTCGAATCAAATTCAGTTCATACCTAAAATGTTTTTTTTTGTTGTTGGTGTTAATTTAGTTGGGATTGAAAATGTTATCAAGGTTTAGTTATTTTAGAACAGAGTTTTAAAATTGAAAGCGCAACTTGTCGAAAACGGTTTGGAGAAATATGAGATGCGAAAATTAAGTTGCTTATTCATTGCGTTTCTGATAACGTTAGCTTGAGGCACAGTTTAGAAATGGGTGCCGCCAGTTTTCCTTTATATAGTTTACCGGCACGTTTTAGTTAAGTTTTGCCGTTGTAGAAGGTGGAGAATTCACTTGAGCTACAATACGTGCTGATGTGAAAACAAGATGGCGATATCTATTCGTGGGATAAATATATTTTGGTCGTATGAGTTCTGGTCATGCAGTTCCCAAGTGAAAGGTTGATGTTAAAAAAATATAACGCAAGTGTCTAAGAGATGATGTAAGTGCAGAGGAGAGGAAGGGTTTTTGGTGGTTGATTAAGCAGCCTGAAGTTTGACGCCAGGAGGTTAAGAACGTACGTGGTTAAGTTAAGTATCGGCCGTGGGAACAACCCAGGTATTGTGTCGATTTATCGGACCTTTTGTGTCAATTTTGAACTTCTCGAAAGGGGTTGTGTATAACCAAGCGCAACCAGCCGGTCGAGTAGACAAAAAACTCACAGTAAATAGGACCTTGTAGATACATATAATAATAAGATTTTGTGTACATAGCACCAGGTGAAATAATGTCACCAGGACTCTGAACTATCGGTTAACGCCTTAGTTCTGTGTCAATAGATTTTATAAATCCGTTAGCCAGATATTTAAAAGCTTAAAGTCAGTGAACTTGCCATTTGGGGATTACTGTAATTGACTACCGTGTAGAGGTGCAACAAGAGGCCGCTAGATTTCCGTCCAACCTGATCTTCGCTCCACAGGGTTCGAGAAGGCGTAAAGAAATATCGAGGAGACAATCCCTTTGTTTGTATATTTACCTTGATTTATGGTGGTTTTATGTAATTAGCATTTTATTCACAGTTATACAATTACCAGCGGGCGAACACAATTATTTTGCATTTAAATGTTTCAAGCCATTAAGCTTCTCTCTTCCGTGCATTGAACGATTTATTATTGTTCCCTTTAGTGCTGATTTGTCTGTAAATTTTATAAAAAATTTCACGTTGTAAGATTGTTAACCTTTAAACGATTAGCATTTTTGTATTTTTGAGATTTAATAAGCAACAATATATTGCAAATTTAAAATAACATTAAGAATAGAGGAAGCCGATCTTGCAAGATTAATTCCGTTTAAGAGATTATTATCTAACATTCCCTAGGCATTAAGCGTTTGAACCGGCCCTGCTGTATATTGTGTGTGTGCGTGTGTGTGTGTGTCTGCGTGTGTGCGTGTGTGCTGTGTGCGTGTGTGTGCGTGTGTGCTGTGCGTGTCGTGTCGTTGTGTGTGCGTGTGCGTGTGTGTGCGTGTGTGCGTGTTGTGGTGTGTGCGTGTGTGCGTGTGCTGTGCTGTGCGTGTGCGTGTGTGCGTGTGCTGCGTGTGTGTGTGTTGTGCGTGTGTGCGTGTTGCGTGTGCGTGTGTGCGTGTGTGTGTGTGCGTGTGCGTTGTTGTGCGTGTGTGTGCGTGTGCTGTGTGTGTGCGTGTCGTGTGTGCTGTGTGTGATGTGCGTGTTGTGCGTGTGTGCTGTGTGTGTGCTGTGCGTGTGTCGTGTGTGCGTGTGTGCTGTGTGCGTGTGCGTGTGTGCGTGTGTGTCGTGCGTGTGTGCGTATGTGCGTGTGGCTGTGTGTGTGCGTGTGTGCGTGTTGTGCGTGTGTGTTGTGTGCGTGTGCGTTGTGTGTGCGCTGTGTGTGTGTGTGGTTGTGCGTGTGTGCGTGTGCGTGTGTGCTGTGGTGTGCGTGTGTGCGTGTGCGTGTTGCGCGTGTCGTGTGCGCGTGTGTGTGTGCGTGTGCTGTGCGTGTGTGCGTGCGTGTCGTGTTTGCGTGTGCGTGGTGTGTGCGTTGCATGTCTGTGCGTGTGTGCGCGTGTGTGCGATGTGTGCGTGTGTTGGCGTGTGTGCGTGTGTGCGCGTGTGCGTGTGCGCGTGTGTGTGTGTGCGGTGTGTGCGTGTGTGCGTGTGTGCGTGTGTGCGTGTGCGTGTGCGTGTGGTGTGTGGCGTGTGCGTGTGCGTGTGCGTGTGCGTGTGTGCGTGTGTGCGTGTGTGCGTGTGTGCTGTGTGCGTGTGCTGCGTGTGTGCGTGTCGTGTGTGGCGTGCGTGTGCGCTGTGCGTGTGTGCGTGTTGCGTGTGGCGTGTTGCGTGTGCGTGTGTCGGTGTCGTGTCGTGTGTGTGTGTGTCGTGTGCGTGTGCGTGCGTGCGTGCGTGTGCGTTGTGCGTGCGTGTGTGTGTGCGGTGTGCTGGGTTGTGGTGTGTGTGTGCGTGTGTGCGTGTGTTGCGTTGTGCGTGTGGTGTGTGCGTGTGTGGTGGTGTGGTGTGTGCGTGTCTGCGTGTGGCGCGTGTGCGGTGGCCGTTGCGTGTGTGCGTGTGTGTGCTTATGTGCGTTTGTGCTGTCGTGTGTGCGTGTGCGTGTGTGCGTGGGTGTGCTGTGCTGTGCTTGTGTGTGCGTGTGCTGTGTGCGTGTGTGCGGTGTGCTGTGCGTGTGTGCGATGGCTGATGCGTGTGCGTGATTGCTGTGTGCGTGTATGTGCGGTGTGGTGTGCAATTCTGTTGCGTATGGTTTGTGACGCCAGTTTCGATTCGGTTATGCGTGCGTATTCATTCGTCTAGCCTTGCGTTTCATGGCGTGCATTGTCTGTCGTGCGTGTTATTGCGTTTGCCTGCGTTTGTCGTTTTCGTGTGCGTTGGTGTTTGGTTGTTGGTTTCTCATCATTTATATACTGAATTTATAATTATTATTTGTAATCTCATTTTCACCACAATGAAAAGCTATTTATACGGAATTTGAAATTTTAAACATTTAAATATAATATGATTTGGGTCAAGGTTAGTTTTGTTTACCGAATGTTTCTTGCGTTGAAAGCGATCCATTCGCAAATCCCGGATTTGAAATAGTACGTTTATTTAGTGTTTCTTTATGCATATTTTGTTTTGTTCTTACAAATACGTTGGGATTGCAGTAACGTAAGAATAGTTTAAAGAAGGCTGTTAACCCAACAGCTGATTTAATCACACGCATTATTATTTTGAAGAGTTGTGGCGATTTCGTAGATTTTACAGGTAGAGATCCTGGACATTAACTAGCGTACACCTGGCACTGAAGACTGCGTAAGGTCAGTGAGTATTTGACTGTTTAGCTGACTGTACTACTTGCGTGGGCTCGGGTGTGCTCAGACAACATTCTGGCGCCCATTATTAAGACGATTTGTGACAACCCCAATTTACGACTTACGGTATACGGCAAGACACCTTAAATATTACAATTCTGTAACTACCCCACTATCTATATATTCCACTGAGCAGTCGGCACATTTTCATTATCTGTTACGTCCGGTGTTAATTCCGTTTTCACCTATAGCAAGTTTGTACGTATTTTCGGGTTGAGTGGCGTAGACGGTTGCATTCAAATGATCCGAGAGAAAAAATTTAGAGGGTTGAAATCTGGGGATCTAGCCGGTCACTCTATCGCACTTCTGCGACCAATCCATGGTTCGGGATAACGCTAATTTAAAGACTCGCGAGCCTGTACAGTACAATGTAATCTGACTTCTGAAAGGTTATCGTCGTTTTTTCACATTTTTGTTATCAACTAGTGTCGCTTTGTTTGGATGAAATTTATGTTTTTTTAAGATTATACGAACACTAGACAGTGAAGCTCTAGAAGTTTGAGAAGTTTCTAATGAACCTAATCGAATGCATTTGTTCATGACTCAGAACTGCAACTTCGATAGCTTCAATTCGAACTGTACCATTTGCTTCTTGTTTCATGTTATTGCTAGAACTTCTCAATTACGTGCGCCGCTGTTTTTGCATAATCATTATTGCGAAAGTAAATTACAACTAGTTCAATTGTTTTTTCTTTGGAATAAACCATTTTGGTTTAATGGTTATGAGTTTTAGCCTTATTTTGTTCTCACTTTGTATTGTGATTCGTTTTTGATCAAATTAAAAAAAATTAATACTAAAGTAAGTACTAAAAGGCCTCTCCACCTTAGATGTCACTTGACACCTCGTCCGCTAATACGCCCCACATAGGGTTAAAGTTGCAAAAGTGATTTTTGCATAAAAATTGTCTCCCCATGATATAGAAATCGACCTATGTTTAGATTTTTACCAAAACGTTTATTTTTCCGAGTTTTATTTCACGGTTACTTCCCTTCTCTATTAAGCACTTTCTTCCTAAAACCGAATGATTTACATCTTTATTTTTCATCTCGTTCAATTTGAAATACTATTTAGTTTGTAGTTTGAAAAATTTGTGATACCAATATTTCTTCCGCGGGGGGGTTAAAAATTAATCAATCTTACCTTTTTATATTTGTTGCAAGTTAATATACAGTGACTTGCCCGTGTCGTTATAATTTTTTGATATTTTGGTTGTATGCGAACTCTTATATTTTGGTTTTGGGGAAAATGAATTAATCACACGTTTAGAACAGTAAGTATAAGAATAAGTCAGATAATTTGTTAGTCTTTGGGGGGGGGGGGGGTGGATTTCCCGTTCAGTGTATGCGATTCATTGGTTGAAACTTTCTAATAAACTACGGTTACTGGGAGAATTATTGTTTATTCTGTTGTCCTGTTTCTTTGTATCTTCTCCTGTTTCAATCTTTATAGGGTCTCTCTCACCAAATACTAATTTACCTTTTCTTTGAAGTTTGTGGTGCCCTTTTCTTGTCCCTTCGCCTTGCCGTTCTGACTAAAAATTCTATTTCTGCTGTCTTTTTTTTATAATTCTGGACCTGAACAGGCTAAATTAGGCCTATCGTGCTAAAGCACTCAGGAACACTTAGGAGGATGGGTAAGGGATAATCAATTGCCAATAGATGCCTATGAACAGCTACCTTAAATTTTTTCATATCATAAGAGAGGAAAACAGGAACTAGGGAGATCATTCTCGAGTTTAGAAGCAGTGTAGAAAAATGTGAATTGCGCCCGTTTGGTACGACAAGTGGAGATTTGTACTGCATACGGATGATGTGAATGAGCGAACCGAGTGTTTCTCGTAAAGATAGCCCGAGATGGTATCAAAGAATATAATTCAGCAGCACAATAGCCGTTGTAATAACGATAATACAAATAAAGAACTGAAACCATCCTTCTATGCCCAAGGGACTGTATGTGAGAAGTTAAGGACGGGTCATTTATAAGCCTAATTGCTATCTTTTGAATACGATCAACGATATCGAGAGCGTATTGGGGAGCACTAACCCAAAGGTGAGAATTATATTCCAGATGAGGCCGAATTTGGGCCTTATACAGCAGAAGGAGTTGTCGAGAGGTAAAGTACTGCTTAGATCTGTACAAAAAGCCTATTTTACGAGCAGCTGTTTTGGTAGCTGACAGAAGATGGTCAACCCATGAGAGATTTGAAGATACAGTCATACCCAACAGAGTAATAGAGTCTGAAAACTTAAGAACTGAGCCATTCATACTTACAACAGGAAATGATCGATCTTTTTTGGCGGACATAAGGCAACACTGAGTTTTGTTAGCATTAAATTTAACTAGATTATTGCTTCCCCATTCGAGAATACGTTGAATGTCTTTGTTGATTGAATTTTCCATTTCAGCTTTAATTTCTTGATTTGACATAGAAGGTGGATTATCACTATGAGTAGACTGAGATGAACTACAGTGAAGAGTGCTATCGTCAGCAAAGCAATGGATGGGGTTAGTTGTTGAAGAAATAAGGTCATTTATGTACAGCAGAAAAGTGTAGGCGCTATAACGGATCCCTGTGATAGGCCCGCGTTAATACTAAGCCACCAACTACGACATGTATTCGTCTTTTATCAAGGAAACTAGAAACCCAGTTGATAAGCGTATCATTTAACCCAAACGAGGTGAGTTTGGCAAGTAAACACTTATGCCAAACTTGGTCAAATGCCTTTGAGATATCTAAAGCGACTACAACTGCTTCACCGGACTGCTCTACTGTATTGTTCCAAACTTGGGTCACATATGAAAGAAGATGGCCTGTTGAACGACTTTGCCTAAACCCATATTGGTGGTCACTAAGGAGTTTGTTAGTTTCAAGGAACGTGAGCAGTTGCTGATTGATGGCTTTTTCCATGATTTTAGACAAAATGGAAGTGATGGCAATTGGTCGGTAATTTGAGGGATCGGTCTTATCGCCTTTTTTGGGAATAGATGGAACATTTGCTAACTTTCATGATGAAGGGAATTCCCCAGAATACATAGAGATCGTATAGAGCTTAGATAGGACTGGTACTAGTTCGGGGGACATTTCTTTAAGACAATAACTGGGATACCGTCTGGGCCAGTCGCCTTATTGGGATCAAGCCTATTGATGATCGATTCCAAGAGCTTGTACCGAAAATGAATTGGTTTCATAGCGTATGAAGAAGAGTTGACTAGGGGCACATCTTTTTCAGAATCATTGAGACACGAGTTTGATGCAAACAAATCCACAAAAACGTTGGCTTTGTCTACAGAATGAGCAAATACCAATCCGTCAATAGACGTCAGGGGAAATGAAGATGTTCAAAGTTTTTGCTAATGGCTTTAGCTAAAGACCAAAATTTACAACTGTCTAAAGGAGATGTAGCTAGTTCATTGAATTCTTGTTCGAACAACTTTTTAGTTTTAGTGATGACACTTTTGCAGATATTTCTAGCACCAACGTATTCTACATGACTGTCGACCGATTTATTAGATTTCCATTTAATGTAACATTTATTTTTTAAAGATATTGCATCAGCACAAGCCTTATTGAACCAGTGTTGGGAACGTGAATGACCTATACGGTACTGTTTTTTGGGAGTGTATAACTCCATTCCCATGAGGATGACTTCAGATACTGAAAGAGCGATGTCCGAAGAAAAGGACGACTTAAAACAATATTCACGCCATGGAAAGGTTGCAAAGAAGTCCCGTAAATCACTCCATCGAGCTGACTTAAAGCACCAAAAGGTTCTATCGGTTTTGCGAACAACAGTTGAATTAGGTACAGTAGAAATGATTTTTATTAGACAATGGTCGGAAAGACCTAAATGCGAAAGAACGGAAGTTTTATAAACAAGAGGGTTTGATGTAAGAAAGGGATCTAGAGGATGTGGAGTATGGTTAGGATTATTAGGGATTCTTGTGGGTTCAGAAATCATTTGTGTGAGATCACATGAAATAGCAAATGTTTCTGCACTATGACCAGCGGGATTTGTAGTAGATGAAAACTGAAGCCAATTAGAGTTATGAACATTGAAATCGCCTACAAATGAGATATCGCAAGATGGAAACTGAGACAGGAGATAGTCAACTTTCATACTAAGGTAAGTCTTGAAAGTTACTGTCATTAGGAGATCTATAAATGCAACAGTAGAATTTCACAAAATTAGGACCAGAATGTTTAAACCAAATCACGTCAAAATTTTTATTTTCTAAGGAAGAAACCCTCTTTCAAGCAATTCTGTCCTTGATGTAGGCACATACGTCTACTTTATATCGAAAGTTAGAGTGAAGGTGGTATTGAGGAAATTGCAAGTCGGGTGACTCGGAGCTTTCAGAGGAGACTTGTGTTTCAGATAGAAACAAAATATCAGGTTGTAATTGTTCAAGATGTTGGTGAATAGCATTAAGATTAGACCTGATACCGCGGATGTTGCAGTAGTGAATCAGAAAGTTGATACTTTCGATGACCGAGGTCGCTTGGGCCCTGCCCTCCCGGACATCCGAATGGGGCAGAATTTCACGTCCGGAATTTATAACCCTAGAAACCACACCCATCTTATTTTTTAATTTGGGACTTTTAATCCGATAGGAAGACAGTGAGGGCGAGAAGGAAGAATAAGGATGAGAATAGATTAAGGATGATGGAAAAGGTAACCGGCAGCCCTTACCGTGCTCAGAAAATCGGAGACCCAATATTAAGGAGCCCATGGTAAGGGTGATGGTACCTCCCCGGCTGGCATGGAGTATACATGCCCACCACCTGTCAAATTAACTAACTAACTAACTAACCTAACTATATATTTATTCTTTATCCACGCTTCAAAACTACCCACGCTATCCAAGTGCTCTGCGGTCACTTGACCGTTTGACTGAGTTCTCAGCCACGCTCACTCACCCTTTTTGTGTTTATGTGACGTTGTAGGTTAGACACGTGACCAAGTATGCAAAATATAAAGTATCATAATTTATCTAATATTTACTGTCTCTAAGCATAAAGAATAATTTTGTATTCTTAGTGTATTGAGATATTTTATTTATAAAAGTAGAACTTAGATTGTCTATACACCTGTTTAATTGCAGCTCAGCGAGTTTAACGCCATTCTCATTACATTTTATATAATAAGATAAGGTGTAAAATTTTTCATACTTTGAAAATCCTTCTTTTATTTCCTTAATTAAATGTTTAAATATAAACTAGACAACAGTAACGTTTTTATACCACATCTAATAATTCTCAAACTAATAATGATGAACTAGCAATTATATTTTATGTATTCTTTCACCATGGCCACTCATGGCCCATTAAAATATAAGCCATAATTTTAGTAAAACTCAAATATTTCTTTTAATTTAAAACCTAAGGTTTATCAGCGGTCGGCTGCGACAATTCTCATATTCTGTCACTTACAGATCCGGATTTTGACTTTGGTTCCTATAACATTAAGAAAAAAAATCTATGTAAAGTAAATAAGTAGAACACCCTTTTAGTGCAATTTTAAAACTATTGTGATGTACTACAACTGGTGCATCTTTATATAAATTAAATTATATATTAGAAGGCGGGTAAAATTGAAACCATCTAGCAAATATGGGCGGCTATTGTATATTTTGATTGTAGAAATAAGGTGTACTTAGAGAGAGGCCGTTAAGAAAATAATTGAGAGGGTTGTTGATTTTTGATATTTTGAAAAAGAATGAATGTTTTTGGTCTTATAAAATAGAATGAAAAGGTAATGTTATGTGTTCACTAATTATATTTTCTTTCAGTAAATGCTTATAATGTTATGATCTCAACAAAAGGGTAACTTAATTATAAGATTAATGTAACTTGATTTGAAGATAGAAGGTCCTTTTATAAATAAATTGAACTAGGTAATAATTCAAATTAGTATAAAATTCGTATTTTAATACCATGGTAAGAGCGATTATTCCGTCTAATATAAATTAATATCAGTGATAATTTGAAAGTTAATATTACATCACAATCTTATTTATTTAATGTAGAAATGTCTCTTAATTTCATTTTTAATATACTTCATTTTGACGTTTCACACCTATAATGTAGCATATTTTGATGGATGTTCTCTTTCAAATTTAGTGGAAGCCTAAATTGGCTTCCGGGTAGAACTGGCATAGTGCTGACCTTGGGTAGATAACCGGTGCAATACTAAACCATATTCTCGTTGGAATATTGTGTGTGCCTGTTATGAAATATGTTACCTTTTGGTTCGTTAATTGTAAATCCAGACCTTTAGCATGTTGTGATGTTTTTACTTATACTACAGTTAGCTAACTGTATAACTTGGTGATCACCATTTATGAAATACAGGCCTGTATTAAATTATTACTACATCGATTTATTAAAGTTAGAGTAGGGTGAGAGCAATTTGATATTGCAGTAATGGTGGAGTCTAACTACGTATTGATCTATGTATTTATAATTAATACTGATACTTTATTTATGTTGTTATTCTTGTTGTAGTATGCCGTGAGGTTTTTTTTTTGTAGTTCTTTTCCTAAATCCGCAATAAATATATCAAAACTACATTGCACTTGCTTATAAATTTATATACTGTGTTTTATTATGGTACCTTTACTTTATCCTCCTTTAGATGCTCGCAACACATATATCCCGTAACAACTATTTTAGACAACGTAAGTGGTCCTATCTGGTTTTTCATGACGATTATTTGGCTTAAATAAGTTTGCGCATTAAATTTGTTCTTGCATTCGAGTTGAACAGTCGTTGTACTGGCCGGGGTACATTACACTATAAATGTTAAATATTTCCATACGTCTAATTACCTCGCCGACTTTACAAAGAAATGTTTATCTAATTGAGTCCCGCTTACAATTAAAATCGTGTTGTTCATTTAATTGAACCGCTCTAAAATTGAGATTATATGTGTGTGCCTTAATTTCTTTTTGGTGCATTCCTTTCTTACATCTAGTTTATCATTAATCACGTATGCGTTTTGAACGCTAATACGTAAGATTACAGCTTTGCGGAAGTTCCACTGGTTTAACTTGAAATTTAATTAAATAGGCTCTCTTCTCTGTCACAAGACCCAACCTGCAATATTTAGTTTGTCACGGTTCTAGACACGTTCTGACTCATAACTGGTTTGTTATTCTCTTTTCATCACAACTAATACCAGGTTAGTAAATACAATTGAATATAGAAACCAAAATGTCGAGTAAGTACACAACAATAGGATCGTAGCATGAAAATGAAATTTAATGATAGTGTTGAATATTTCGGTTAGGTGTAAGTATTGGCGCGGTTTATTGTGTCCGATAATGAATTCTTAGCACATATTTTTATTTCAGGAAACTTGGTAATCAAGGCAGCTGATGAGTGTACATGAAAACGTAAACTTTCAAAATTTAAACTCATAATTACAAATACTTACATTTTAAGCTATGCAAACTTAATACGTTTCGAAAACAATTACAGTATCATCATCAATAAGAACGACAGCTTTCAATGTGTCAAACAAATAAAAATATGAACGACAAGGAATAAGCCTGCTGTAACAGTTAAGTGCCTACTAATGAATATTATTTTATTGTAGTAACCATAAATAGCTGGATTTATAATAGATTAAATATTAGATATGAAACTGTCTTGAAAATTACATTGTATAACACACTCTAGCACAAATTCCACAATCAAAGAAAAATGTAACAAAAGTCAATCACATGTAAGGTCGGTGGAAACTGTAATTTAAAACTGGTAAGAATCATTCATAGCTAAAAAGTTTAGACACTAATTAAGCATCTAGTAGTCATATTAAATCTAACAAAGAAATAATGATTTTAGATTACTAGTTAAGGATCACAAGAGCTATGGTACATTGAAAATAGAATATACACTTCTGATCTTACTTTAGATTCAACTGTATATGTTACATCATCGCAATGCTGTTCTGACTAAACATATTCGATTAGTGAAGAATTTACTTCGAGAGGTTGGAAGAGCAGCAAAGAACCTAGATATTCCAAAAGTTATAGTTAAAATTAAGATATACCATTTTGCTTTTTTTTCAATTACAAGATATCAAAACCTATTTATTCGGAGATCTTATTCTTGCCTGTTAAACTATTGAAAACTTTTCTCTTTGAGGAAATCCACAAAATCTTATATCTGCTTGGAACAAAAAAACTTTTACCCATTTCAAATTAATGCTTTCCACCATTAAAAGGTGTTCTAGAATGTTACTTTTAAGATGGTTTAATAATATGTAATCTATTAAATATCTATTAAAAATATAGCTATTTATGGTTAATAATAAAATATGTGCAATTAGGGTTATTCCTTTTGATTTCATATTATTTAGCTTTAACAGTTTACAGTTAATTTTCAAACCTGTCATTCTTACTGACGAAGATAACTATAATTAACAAACAAAATACACCTACGTATCACACAAAATTAAAACACCGAACGCGTTTCAACAGCTAAGCTATCGTCATCAGCGGTCGACAAAAGCTCCAGTCGACCGCATAGCTATTGAAACACGTTCCATGTTTTAATTTTGTGGTTACGTGGGTCTATATTGTTTGTCACAGAACCTGCCACAGTTCCAGTGCTCCAGATTTCTTATAACTATAATTGTTACCGAAACGTCACGTTGTGCGAAAATCGTGAGTAAATTGCTAAAAACACTTATTTGTGTTGGTTTGCTCGTTGGATAGAAATTGATTCAGAACATGATACTTTTGCTTTTCAAATTTTAAGTAGACATGAATTATATTGTGTTTTGTCGGGTTGAAGTATACATTTTAGAAACATTAATTTAATTGCAATTATCATCTTGTTTGACGATATCTGGATTTGCTACAAGTTAGAACTTAGCTCCCCCAATTATGTAAATGATATAGACATTATCGGTTTGTTGGCCATTATTAGATTGTAGGTTTTTTCACCAAATTACGATCCATTTCCACACATTGACATGGTAAATTTTAATGAAATCCCTTTCACTACTTTATAGGGAAGTTTATTATTCTCTGTAAATAATGGTTATTCCTACTTACTTCAACGATTAGGAATTATAGATAGTTGAATAAAAATTACGTCTTGAAGCTTTAGTTGTCGATAATATATCATATTACCGTGTGAATACAATTTACTGCCATGACGTAATTTTTCTTTTTCGTTTTCCGATATTTCGTTTTCACCGCGTGTTATAATTTGAAGTAATGAGTTTGTATAATTGGTTAAGTGAGATGAAATTCATGATCTCATAAACTGAAAGAATCATTAATCAGTCCTAGTTAAGATGTATAAGTATCAAGTTAGGGTTACAGCTTTCGCCGTGTGCGTGCGAAATGCTTTGAACGAAGTTAAACTTATTTACGTAATACCAGCGATGATTTGAATTGTTGCCCTAGGAAGAGTTTACTCTTTTTTTTTTGGTATTCTTGAAGAGTCGTTCAGCCCGTAACTATAGTGTTGTTCATCGTATCTCAGAAGTGACAGATTGATGCGTTCATAGAGGAAGGGTCAAGTGTTTCCTATTAGTGCTCATCCCATTCATGGACTATTTTATCGCATTTTCTTTTTTGCATATCTTTGTAATAAGTTCATGGTTATTTTTGGTTAGATCCGCGTACTCAGCTAACGCCCAATGAATGAAAGGACTAGCGGTAAATAGCTAACGCTTAATCAGTTTTGTGTTTTGCTAAATTAGTGTGCGTATTGCTGAACTTATCAAATTATGTAATCGACGTTAATAAGAGTTATTCTGGTACTGGGAAGAATTAAAATACAGTAGATAATATTGGGGTATTAAACTTGCAAGCTTCAATCCATTTCAATCAATTCAATTTTACGAAATTGCTGATGTTTGAACATTCTGTATTATCGCATTGAGTGTTAATGTTTAATTATTATAATATATAATAACTTTTAATTAATGTTTAGTTGTTTACAATGTATACATAGTGTTAGTGAATTGGGTATTATTTTCGGTACAGTGTACAAAAGAGTCGTGATCCCATTTCTTTTACTACGTTTAGATTAAAATAGATCAATTTAAAGGATCAGATAATTCAGTTTACCGTAGAACTGATTTTTACGCGAATTTTTAGATGTATACAATTTTATAGTGACGACGCTCGATTACTTTTCAATATTTTATTACAAACCTTAACGCAATAATTTGAGAGAGTATTATTTAAAAAATAATTAGTTATTTTGGATTTGGTTGATATAATTGCATTTGAAGGTGTTTTGAGGTATATCGTAACATAATTATAAATCAAATTAGATTATTAATAGATCAGTTGTTTTTTTTTTGTTGTACGCTAGTGTTTTGTTTTGCGATTTTTTTGCAAATATTTTGAAGTTTTTAGGTATCAACGTACCGACTGTTAATTCTCTGAACCTATACCTATATTGGTAATTAGAAGTAAGCAAGCTTGTTTTATTTGTTACTTACCGTATTGACCAGGAATTTTTGGTTATTTGAGCCAGTAATTTTACGATGAAGTTTATCGAGATGTATAATGGAGCTTTGAGTTTTATTATCACCATTTGGTGGATTTTAAAGAAAGCTTAGGATTTCATTTGAGTTTTAAGTGAACTTTTTGTAGAGATTTTTAGAGTAGAATTTTAGATAGAGGTGAGTGTTCTCGTTCGAGTGAACATTATGGTTTCCTGTTAGGCCATTATTTTAATACCTAGTTCATGACGTTTTCCTTTTGTAAATGTATTTAACAGGTGGGGCCTTTGTGACCTATTTTTCTGATTTTGACTATTGAGTTGTCTCGAGTGCCCATTAGGAGTGACACGTAAGAACCCCGCCCTTACCACTGAGGTACGTCGGTTGCCTGCACTTTACCGTTACTGGCTGATGCTCTAGTGAGTGTTTGGCCCGTAACAACCTATAAATCTTATATGATTAGTGTTTGATTACACGATGTATAAACATACAAGATAAGTGTTTGTAGCGATGGGTATGTTTGTCTCTTTACTTTAGACGAATGAAAATTGTCTTGCAAAGAGTTCAAAAGTTTAAAATTTGTGGAATATAGACATTTCAATGCATACAGAGAGAGAATTAGAGTTCATGTACATAACTAATGATGCTTGATTAAATGTACTGTTTAGGATGCCCAAACCTGAATGTAAAATTTGTCCTTTTTATTACGTGTTTAAAAATAAAAATGGCTCTCAGATACATTATTTATATTATTTAGAACTCATGGCATTTTCCATATAATTCAGTATCAACATATAACAATTTAATGAAATTATTCTACGTTCATTCAAACAAAGAACACTGTTTTCACCATTTTCGGTGTAAAAAGAAACGTCAGTAATATATGGAATGGCATTCAAAATATTTGTGTGGTGCAACATACGACCTTCCAACCTACAAAGTGAAAACTGAAACAAATGGAATAATGCATTATTTTAAGGCAATTATGCATCCTCCTCTATAGTATGTTCATATTGGAAATACAGACAACATTAATAATTCATGTCAGATAGATGTTTAAACCTTCGTGTCAGATAGAGGTTAATGGACATACATATGCCAATTTAAAAAAAGATTCCCCCTTCTATAAAAATACCGAAAGAAAAGTTTAAGCATTTTAAATTTTATCAATTTTTTTTAAGATTTAGTTGGTTTGGTACCCAGAAGCTTTATAAAGAATAGTTAAAAAATATGTTTACACATTTTCCAATACAGTTGACCGTTATTCAGATATTGAAAAGACATTTCAATCCCACCTTAAGATTTTTTTGTCGACAAATTACGCGTCCGACCAAATCATTGCATAGAATAATTTATAATTTTGAAATCTATTTGCTGGTAATTTAGCTTAAATATGAAATTTCAATTAGGTATGCCATCGTGGATACTGGTATACATCTACACATCAAAACACACAGACACACATATACACGCAAGCGTAGAGAATAAGGAGAAAGGTGCAACACATTTAATTACTACAACATTCTCTATAAACCTAATTTGCTACACTATAGCTGTTACCCAAAATCAAAAAGGGTTAGCGTCATCTAATTTATACAAAAAATAGATGTTTAGTGGTTGATAATTGGCAGCATCACATGATGTTTATTTATTGGTGTAGGTATACTTGGTCGTTATGATTGCTAACTATCATCGATTTCTTTTTCTCTATTAGCTGATCCATAAGAATTTCCTTTAATGTTGTAATCCATTGTTCTTTAGTACCACGGTCCTTTGCACACAAAACATGAAATAATTTCTTAACTCTTCCATGAAAATAAAGTTGAAAGCTTTTTTCTAATCCCATTTGAGCAACAATTCCTAAATGTTTTATTATTATGTGAGATTTGTATAAATAAACATCCACTATCCTCTTAGTGCTACCCTGAAAACAGAACAGTTTAATATCCAAGAAAAAATGTGGCTAACATATGACTTTTCTTTCTTTATGTTATAGATATACTTTTCTGTGCAACTGATTCAAAGATATTGTTCTACTGTGTGTGCTACTCGATTTATTTTCCCGACACTGTTGTTCGCGTGCGATGACTCACTGATGCCATTAAATAACGCTGCTATTATACATTATTTTAATAACTAAAATACTACTATTACGAATATAATAAAAATGATTGTGTGAAAATAAAATGAGTACTGTTAAACATAAATGTATTTGAATGAAAAAGATATCTTCGTTTTAAACAAATTTGTATACGGTAAAATGTAATGTGTCGTTCATCTTGTCCGAGGCGGAACTCGATGACCGACTGACTAATTTCACAAGTACATACCTTTTTTAGGGACATCTATTGCATGAAAACAAACTGAAACCTATTACCTACCGCATTTTTGTTAATTTACAGTTATTGCTTATCCTCAAGAGATATCGAGATTAGAAAGTGTGTATCTTAACAAACGTATTTCACATACGCAACAAATCTGTGTATTATAATATTTAAGATGACGGATCAGATGGGACACTCTACTCTTAGGTGGCCCATCTAGGTAGAGGTGGAGCAGTATTTTGGTAGGAGATTGGGGGTATGAAGAGGCTCATACATAGCCATACGGATAGCCTGGGTTACGTGGGGAAGGCCGATGACCTAGATAACCTGTTCCGGGGTTACGTCCCGGTCAACCTCGCAAAGTATATAGGGAGACAGGGAGATAGGTTTGACTGAGGAACGATTCTGACTGGGATCACAAAGTTGACTTGGGGTAACGAAAGCGGAACCAAGGATAGCTTAGCTTTGCGCTAATTTGGCGGTCTGTTGTGGTTCAATCAACGATTTACCCACGGGAGCTGGAGAGGGCAAAGGAAATTAAACAATTGCTTCTGAGAAGTTACCAAGCAATAACTTGATTTGGATGAGGTATGGGAGGGTGATTAGGGATGAAGTGGACATGGTAGAGGTCAAAGAGAATATGGTGTACTGGTGGTAACTAGTCTTGTCGTTGTCTTCGTCGGTGACGATACTGCCAGAAGCAAGGCTACAGCATCGTAAGTCACGGTCGGTATCGTCTGGGTGAGGGTAAGGAATTAAAAGAGGGCTAGGAGGAAGGGGTTTGCAATGTTTTATGAACTTGGGACATGCAAAATGCAAAATGTCTCTGTACCTAAGAATACACCTCCATCGAGTTGCAGCCTCCTACCCCGCTAGATTAGGGTTTGAAAGTCGTTGTTAGCAAAACTTCAAATCCTAATGGCATCTAAATGTCCTCTGTGTGTAGATTCCCTGGATGAATCCGGCGAGTCGGTATTCACGTCTTGAATACCGACGTTCTAAAAGTAGGGAGTGCGCTTCAGCCTTAATAAGCAATTATTAAGTCTATACCATAAAATATATAAAAAAGTTCAAATACTGATACCTGGGGATGTCGTATCTACAATAAAATATTGCCCAGTTTGGAAAAAGCCCCGTCGTCGTAAAACATTACATCTACGTTGTGCGGATTGGTATTTTAAATCAAAGAATAGCTATCGCTTAGGAAAGATGCTTATATTTTTCATACGGTGTTACAGCACTTTTGTAGCTCATGTACACGAAAAGTGATTTAAAACGCTGTAGTTCCAAATCTATTTGAAATTTTCAAAATCTAGTTAGATTTGTTAATTTTCAGTTCAAATTTTGAGCAATATTGAGTAAGTCCGCATTTTTTAACGTTTAAAATCGAATAAGACACAGTGCGTCGAAACAACTGTAATTCATTAAATGAGTTCGTGGAAATTAGAAACTATTTGTTTCATTTAAGTGTTTAAAAGACCTGTGGAGTAGAAAATCTATTTCTAGGTGTTTGAGATTATTCTTATTTAATTATCAAATAATTTCAAGTTTGAATTAAGACATCGTGTTGCTTGAAATCGATAATCTCTCGGTACTAATAAATTAGGATTAATATTTTAGGCCCTTCTACCACTCTGCGTATCTATGACACATCATCGGTTAACGTTGTCGATTACGTCATGCGTACTTACTAAAACCTATTCTTACGTATAGGGATGATGGGAATTAGACCACCTTATTTTACACTTTTTCAATAGCAAGATGAAACATTCGGGTCAAGTTTAAAGTACACGGTTAGGCAGAATGAAGTATCTATTTTCTATATAGTCGTAATCATTAATGGCTAAACTTTAATAAAAAAATGGAACAAAAGGTTCTTGAGTAAACATGGCAATTTTGTTTTCTGAATACTACATTAATCAAGTGACCTTCACCTCGGTGCTAGCATTCTTGAAGTCTAGCACGAAGGTTTTGCATCGCTCGCCGCAACATTTCAATTCAGGTTGCATTAATCTATGTTCGAATATTTTGCTTGAGTTGTCCCAAAATTCGAGGTCGATTACCGAACACTTTTGTCTTTAGGTATCCCCATAAAAAAAATCAACAGGCTGACAATTCTTGTGAGATTCCCAAATTTTGAACAGGAAACATTCTTCCGAGACTTGCCATAGACTCCCTAGCAGTGTGGGAAATAGCTCCGCTGTGCTGAAACCATATTCTTCGAATATCTACACCAACATTACGAAGCTGTTATTCAAAATTCTGCAATACATGTTGATAACGTTGTGATATAACAGTAACAGTTAATCCATTTTCATCAAAAAAGACTGGTTCAAAAATTCCAAAGGTGGTACTTCGTGCAGTTACTGAGGACCTTCCGTCGTCCAGTAACGAAAGTTCTGTTTTCACAAAACCTGACAAGTTAAAATGAGTTGCGTCTGACATAAACAAGGAATCGGTGATATTCGGGTTTTCAGCCAGTATCCCTTCGAAACGCTTGCAAATCAAGGCGTAGCTCAATATCTCGAGGCAAAAGTATGCGTACGACTTGAATTTTGTAGGGAAGGAGGTGTAGTCTTTCAGAATGCATATAAAACTTCTGTTCGGAATATTGAGCACTAATGCGTGTCGTTTAGCAGATGGTTTAGGATTTCAGCATTTTCCGGTGTTTTTGCAGAACACCCTCTTCCTTTTGGTTTTTCTCTGGCGGCTGAAGCAGTACTGCGAAACTTGTGTACACAGTTTCCAATTGTTACTCGAGTAGGAACTGGATCTCCTCAATTTAAATGAAAATGACGGCGTAATAGACGCAGGGTGGTTACAATACAATTGTTATTCTTGAAAGAAGTTTCAACAGCAAAAGAACATTGAATATTGTACCAACGCTCCGTTTTCACAATTAAACTAACGTCTCTCGCAAAGAGTTTGACAACTGTCATAAATTGCCATTCATCAAAAACGCATGGCGACTTGATTTGGATTTAAATCTTATTGCTTTCTCATATACACACGTATAAAGAGAAAGCTATGTAATCAGTTTAAATTTTCAAACACTTTGTTTTACATTTCTCGACGTTTTGGACCTAAACAATACGAAAAACACATTTTCAGAAAAGAAAATCTTGTGTCTGTCTGTGTGTCTGTTTGCGTGTGTGCGGAATATCTTTTGAACCATTAAAGCTATCGATATGAAACTAGATACAAACATTATTTGCCATAAAATCTAGGTCAAGTTCGTTAATGAGCAAAATCCAACCAGTGGCGGGGAATTTTTAGGGGATTAGAAAATTAAGAAAATTCATTGCTTCAGTTTCATAATAAAATAACAAACTAACACTTTTTTTATATAATTGAAAATAAAAAAATATGTAATAATTAGTGGCGCGCTGTTTTTAGGGTACAAAATTGTGCATTTTTTAATTTATCAACCGATTTTTTTGAAAGTCGGGTATTGGAGGTTTTTAATGTTGCTAAGTATAAATCATTTGTCAAAATTAAAAAATTCAGAATGGCGGATCAAAAATGGGGGATTGTCGTGTTTAAAATCCGATATGACTAAAATTCAGGTATTGTGGGCTAATGATCAACTTTGCAACTTTGTTAATTTGTAAAACAGTATCTAAATAAAAAAAATTTTAAAAACTGCCAGTGGCGAACCGTTTTTAGGGTGCAAAATTTTTTTGAAAGTCGGGTATTGAGGGTTTTCAAGATCGCTGAAAATAAATTATTTGCCAAAATCAAAAAATTAAACAAAAGGTTCTTGAGTAAACAAGACAATTTTTTTTTGAATACTACATTAATCAAGTGACCTCCACCTCGCTGCTGGCATTCCTAAAGTCTAACACAAAAGTTTTTCATCACTCGCCGCAACATTTCTATTGGGAATGCGTCCCAAAATGTATGTAAAATGTTTTTGGAAGTCGGGTGTTGGGGTTTTTTAAGATCGCTAAGTATATATCATTTGTCAAAATTAAAACATTCAAAATGGCGGATCAAAAACGGGAATTATCGTGTTTAAAGACCGGTATGACTCAAATTCAGGTGTTGTGGGCTTTGAAGTAATTTATTTACATATATAGAAAGCATTATGGCAGATAGTTTGGCAGTGGTTTTATATTATCGAATGAATGCAGTTTAAAAATGGATACGTCATTCTGCCTAACCCTGCACAAGCATAAACCCAAACTCATTCTAAAAATGTTAAGCAAGACAAACAACCAAGAAGAAATACGTGAATGTCACATAGAATTTGTTAAATGATGTTAACATTCAAATTGTTACACAAGTGAACAGAATTTATTGGAAAAACGACAGAACTGGTCTTATTGGTCTCACCTCTGCTTTTATTTCTGTGAACACCACGGCTTTTTCAAATAAAAATACCATTGCTGGATATTCTTCTGTTTTATCGTTTTCAGAAATTCTATACTGCACAAGAAATTCATTTCGACATAATAGACGTCCTTGTTTCTCTAAATCAATCTAAAACATCAGTTTTGTTTAGGTACTGTTTTAAATAAAGTATTTTAAAACACCCTACGTTTTCATCTCTCACAGAGTTAATTGCTGCAAGTGCATTTATGTCTGAAATAATTGTACCTATCATAACAGAAGCTTTTTCAACTTGTTCGAAGGATACCTCGGCTTTTACGCATGCCTCTTTTAAATTTTGAAGTAGCAGCTTATACTTGATTAATCTATTCAATGGTGCGTGAAAATCAATATTCAGTTGTTTGTCGTTCTAAAATAATTTATAAATAATTAATTTTGGAAAGCGGTTCTTTATTTTACCTTTAGTATATCCTTGAACTCCTCAATAGTATTTATGTTATGTTTTTTTGCTTGATCTTTCACATATAATCGAAATGTACTTTCCTAAAAGTAAATAATAATAACATATTTTTATGTAAGACGTGTAAATTGATCATTATTGCAGTCTCGGTTATCGCCTCTAATGCAAAATTGAGCGAAATATTGATCAAATTACACGTCGAACGCAATATTAACATTTTATCTTCAAGAAACTAATACTAATTCTCGTCACGAAAGTACCGCCCTACGTAATTAGTTTTATTAAGCTAGCTATCCAAATTGTGAATACTATATATATATATATATATATATATATATATATATATATATATATATATATATATATATATATATATATATATAGAAACCAATTATGACCTGAAGGGTCAGAGGGCGGGAACCCCGGAACGGTTTTCCTGTGCTACCATAAAAATCACGGCGAAATGGCACTCCACGCAAGAGTCAAACTTCCTCTAACAAACCATAAAAATCGAGGCCGAGAGAGAGCGGTTCCGATACCCTTCCCCGGTGATCACAACTCCAGCCCTACGTTGGGCGCCAGTGTACATATCCTTAGGTTCTATACGAATACTTCTACACCCATGGCTACAAATTTTAGTTGCTTAACAGTTTGGGTAATAAGTAGAAGATTTTGTGCCTTATGCTCAGTCGTAGATTAAAGTGGGCTAGGTTCATAAAATTATCGATTTGCCTTATTAACCAAAAAATATTTACATGTACCTAGATATGTTCGCTTTAAAATCGGGGTTACTTCTTCCTGAAACTAATAGTTAAATACTTGGACGCCAACTTGTTATTAAATATGGAATAAACAAGTAACCATTATACAATAAATTTAAAAGAAAATTTCTACAATAACAAAGTTTTATTAACACAACCTATATTTAATTATAAACAGAAATGCATAATGCTAATGTTAGTAACGTTAAAAACTATGCATAATTATTAATGTTGTGAGTAATTAATGGAATCAGAATACCTTATTTTTTATCACACTGTAGATAACGAAAAGAATGCCTGCTGTGTCAGCGTGTTGGAAAATCGTTGAGTAATATTACTTCAGGTTGAAATAAATCTGGATTTGTATGCTTAATGATTCCCAAATGAATAGATGTCACTCTTGATTAACCGTACTAATACCGTAACGGTAAAATATTTAATGGCGTATATGTGTTTAAACGTGTAAAGGTGAAGTTAAAGTAAAAAATAAAATGTAAACGTGAAAGTAAACATAAAAAAAGTGCCGGAAATGCAAACGTCTCAATCATTGTAACATAACTTTAAATAACTCACCATAAAATTTATAGCACTTTTAATAAAAAATATTTAACAAAGCAAAAATGGATGCTACATCCACCTTAACTCAACCAAAAACGACGCTAAGGTGGTCTATTACGCATGAACATGTCGAGATTGAATGTCCAAGCGAAATGCGTACGAGTTCTAATTAAAATAATTAAATGCATGTTTCATGCAACTAGATATGCAACATACATGGCACGTAATGCACGTTAAGTTGCCTACATAGAGGTAAATTATTAACAACATTCGAAGTTTGTTACAGCGTATGTTATTTGAATAATACGCAAATAAAAGACAAATTAAACTACCGACATTGACAGTGACAATAACAAGTGTATTAGTCACTTGAAGAAAATTACTCACATTCACATACGCAAAGTCTAAAAATTATAAACTGCATGACAAATGTACATAATATTGATTATAAGCAGTAATGAAGGTAGATATTTTTTCTGACTTAAAGACGTCGCCTATGTTCATTACTGTATGAGATATTCCTTATAGACAAATTTCTTGTCCATTTTTTAACTGTAAAACTAGCAAAATAATTGAGCAAATGCCAAATCTCGTTTAAACTTAAGTGGCAAATAAAAAAAGTAATCATTGGAAGCAGGTAATTTTCTATCAAGGTTGCTATCAACTGCTTTTTTAAAGTGCAAGAAACATAATCAAAACTAAAATACATACGTTCTGAAGAAAACAAAGTCCAATATCATCCGGCATAAAATCAAACAAACAGTTCTCCAAACATTTATGAAATTCAATTTGTTTTGGATAAATTTGAGGAATAATTCCCACAATGGAACTCAAGTACATCTTTTTCGGTGCTATTGATTCCAGGTGTGGAATGATGATCTGAAATAATGCTTCCATTATGTGACAGGCATACAACTAAGAAAGGCGGCCGGCCATAACTCAGAAACTATTTGAGATTGAGCAGTAAAATAAAAAATCTTATAATTGTGGCCAAGAGAAAATGCTGTAAATTATTTTTATTTTCCTACCACTGCCATCAGAGGGCGTTTCACTGATTTCAAATTGAAATTCCCATTTTTTGGTCAATATCCCTTAGTAATACTATTTAAAAAATATATCCTTTGTAAACTAGTTGTCAGTATGTAAAACATTGTTTAATCAAATTGTACGATTTCTGTCAAAATAAAGGGACCATATACCTGACGCGCTACTGAAGAAAATCGTAGGACTTCGAAACCGGTTGCTTGAATTTATCAAGATTGTCAAGATTGATCTCGATAAGGGAACACTTGATATTACCAAAAAATCCAAAACCACAACAATTTCTTATCTCCGTCTACCAATAGAGGGCGCAACCTGAAGGAACAAAACTGTCGACTTTTCTAAAGAATTCAAACGATACCAAATGGTTTTTCACTGCTATTGGAAGATAATTTAATGAGGGAGTATTTTAAAAAAATATATCTCAATAGCTCCTATAGAACCAGAGATAGAGTCAGAAATGTGCTAATATAACAGACAATTTGAGGTATAAACAAATTTTGCTCGATTAGCACAACGTTTATGTGCTACCGGTAGCATCCATCGTCCAACGTATAATAGACCAGCTCGAGGTTGTACGGAAGGAAACTCCATAAAGGTCATGCCTTATATTGAAACTAATGAGTACAAAACTTCGGGATATCGCATGGAAGCGTTCAAAATATTAAAAAAAAAGCACAAGTAAGTAGGTTTGTTAAAAATATTATTTGTAAAATTTCTAAATTTGATTTCCAGACATGACGTGTAATAGTTTTTATTCTTTCATTCCTACGTATACTATTGCTGCATTACCACGCACAATGTTCCTACCTTTTTAGATTCCATACATACCATATTGTCCTTTATCAAGTTTTGATATCTCAAGATTTTGATAGAAGGTTGAACTTTTGCAACTGGCTATTGAATATGACACAAGAACGCCCTCAACTTTTATCTCGAATGTTGTGGACAGACGAAGCCACTTTTAGTTGTGACGGAAAAGTAAATTTGCATAATATGCATTACTGGTCGAGAGACAATCCTCATTGTTAGGTGGAGCACCACTGGAGGTGGAAAATTAATGTCTGGTGTAGAATAATTGCCGGAAATTCTTGGACCAGTGGTGTCCGAAAGGGAATTGACTGGTAGGGTCTATTTAGACTTCCTTCAAAACCAACCGGTCTACTTGAATATATTGACCTTCAAACTAAAACGATAATGTTCTTCCGACATGATGAGTGTCCAGTACATTTTTCATTAACTGCACGACCATATCTCGATGAAAAATTTCCAGGCAGGTGAATAGCTAGAGAGAGCATATTCCCCTGGACTCTTCGTTTTCCAGATTTAACTTGCTTCGATTTCTATTTATGGGGCCGGTTGAGCGATATGGTATATCAAACTACAGTAATAGGAGAAGACCTACTAAATATAATTCAAGAGGGAATACGTTCAATACCGGTGACATAAATGGAATGTGCAGTGCAGTCCCCCAAGAGAAAAGATCCAGTTGCGTATTGAAAATGATGGTCGGCAGTTGGAGCACATAGGGTGTCATTAAAAGTATTATTTATTAAATCGGTGCTTTTCAGAACCATACAAATTTTGAAAGAAATTAAAGTTTTCATAGCCTACTTATTTATTTTAATCGTACTACTTGTCTATGCCTCAAATTGCCTGTTACATTACCACATTTTTGACTATATCTTCGGTTCTATAAGAGCTATTGACATATTTTTTTTAAATACTCCCTTATTAATTTTACTGCCAATTGCAATAAAAAAAAACAGTTGGTATCATTTGAATTTTTTAAAAGTCGACTGTTTTGTTCCTTCAAGTTGCGCCCTCTATTGGTAGACGGAGATAATAAATTGTTGTTCAAGCATTCCCTTATCGACACCAACCTTAACAAATTCAAGCAACCCGTTTCAAAGTCACACGATTTTCTCCAGTAACACGTTATATGGTTCCCCTTCCTTTATTTTGACATCAATCGTAAAAAATCATTAAACAAAGTTTTACATATTGATCACTAGTTTACAATGAATACATTTTTTTTTACATGCATTACTAAGGAAAATTGTCCACAAAATGGGAATTTCAAATTGAAACCAGTGAAACGCCCTCTGGCGACATTGGTAAGAAATTAAAAATAGTTTCCACCATTTTTTATTTGACTGTTCAATCTCAAATAGTTTCTGAGTCATGGCCGGCCATCTTTCTTAGTTGTACTCTCCGTGTTATCCCATTTTTTGGCACTTTTGAGGGGTATCTCCCTTATTTATAAAGATAGAGGGTTGCGGTTTTCGCGACACTGTGTTACTTTTTTGTGAAATTAAAGATGGCGCCAGCAGAATTTTCATAGCCCTTTTGTGTTTTGAGATACAGGGTGGAACTGAAAAGTGTCACTTTTGAGGCACCCTCATGTCTCAGTTATCTTTAAACTTATAGAAGTTAAAACCTAGTCATACAGAATTGTTTACGTAGAATTCATTGTCGTAATCCGTTTTTAGTTATAAAGCAAACATATGCTTATTTAAACGGAACGCCCTATTTATTTCTTCTTATACTTATCAGGTATAATAGGGGCTTTCCAAAGACATTTAATTGTAAAAAAATATGTTCAAAAACAAGTTCAGAATTAAAGATTTTTTATAATCTTCTTTTGTGCCCAATCAGTAGGTAGTAGGATATAGAAAAAAAATATTAAAAACAAAATTCATGTAAGTAATTATTATACTTTATTATACTGTCAAACTTAGTTGAAAAGATCTTTTTTAATTCTCAACTCATTCATTGGATTTTGAATTTTGAAAAAATAAATCGTTTTTTAGAGGTGATTTTCAAAATTACGCAAAATTTGCACATTTTATTTATTTTTTTAATAGCGTTAAAAAGTGTCATAGGCCTTCTTTACAAATTTCGGAAGTTAAATCGATTTATCGATATATTTTATTTTGCATGAAATCCCATAAGAAAAAATCCAAAATTGAGAGATCCGGAGATCGAGGGCCCATCTTACAGATCCATAGGTACCAGTCCATCATTGAGAAAAGTTATTGTCTAAATATGTGCAGAGTTGTGGCTTGGGGCACCGTATTGTTAAAGATACACAGCACTATAAAGGACCAATGCAACATTTTACATCAGTTCTGGAATAACTTCCTAAAGGATTTCTCAGTATCGAAGCGATGTAAGACCAACTTCATAAATACTGTAGACAATGCGTCTTCTAAAAATGCAACACGAGACCCCAACCCCAACGTGTCCTTGTTGTGCCCTCTCAAAAATTAAATGGTGATTTTCTGCGCGACCAATTTCTTGTATTATGGCAATTGAAAATTCCCGAACTTAAAAAATAAGATTCTTTGGACCAGATAAAAAGTCTGTCAAAATATTTATCAGTATGTATTTATTGTAAAAACATTGAAAATCAGATTTTGGATACACCAGTTGCTTCCTCTATTTGCTTGCAAGAAGATGAAAGCGCGGCTCCTTCACAACTCAATACGTTTATTTCTTTTCTCTCTCAATCTTGTTTCGTATGTTCTACAGATTGATAAATAATCATCATTATACAGAATTTTCCGTAGAATTGGCGTGCATAGTTTCCCCCACAAAAAGTCAGTTTCTTAGAATGAGACCAAAGTTTTGTTGTTTTAAATAGAACACCCTGTATATTTTTTATTATATAATAGAGCTTACTCTCAGTTTTTAAAAAATATATATTGTGTGGCATTTCGTTTACATTATTAACCTCAAAAATCCATGTTACGTTAATTTAACATTTTGATGATGTGGTTGGTCATGAAACCTGTAAACTCAGTATAAACGCGTATTTTCTTGAAGGTCCAAGATATACTTGAGTATTACAAAAGGGCTACTAGGTTATTACTGCTTTATTATAATTATAAATATGTAAATACGCGATTATAATAAATCTAAGGACTTTTACGTAGAAATGCAAAAATAATAACAAAAAATTATGCAAATTTGGTACAAAAATTATTGAAACATATTCAAACTGGCAATTTTTTTTTATTAGGTAAAATGCATCTTACAGCTTCAGAAAAAAGTATTGATGGCAATAAAACTTATAGAGAATATTTTATATCTAAATTTGTAAGTAGGCTGAGCCTAATTTAATCTAAACGTAATTGACCTGTCGAATCTGCTTAAAATTATTTTTGTGCAACAATAGTATTGTTTGTTAATTATGCAAAATATGGCAGAAAATCAAAATTTTGATAACTTTGAAAAATATGATATACTGATTTGCTTTGGTCAGAGTAATAAAAACGCCGACGCAGCAATAAATTTGTATTTTAACAGATAAATGCAGTTTCCTTGATATTAATTTTGATAATTAAGTAACTTTACATCTACGTAGTTTTCCAGAATGGAGACAAACTACGAGTAGTGAAATCACGTTTTATAGATTAAAAATGAATTTAATTAATTGTGAATCATTTTCTAAACCCAGTTAAAAAAAAAATAATAAATAAAATCGAGAAAATGATGAGGTTGCCATTTTAGCCAGTGTGGAGGGTAATCCTATAAGTTCTTGCAGAACTATATAAAGTAGTATTGGAGTTTCGAAAACAAGAATCCAAAGAATACTTCGCCACCATAAATATAAACCATGTAAATTTGGGCTTGTTCAACATCTACATCCTGACAACGCTGAAAGTAGGTTAATATTTTGCAATTGACATTTAAACATGTTAAGTATAGTACCTAACTTGGAAAGAAATGTCATATGCTCATATGGCACATTTTAGTAATTCAGGTGTTTTAAACAGGCACAATAGTAGATTCTGGTCTCAAGAAAATCAACACCAAATATTCCCCCAAAGACAACAAGGACGATTTGGACTAAAAGTTTCTTACTTTAGGATCAAAAATAAAATTTTACATTTTGGAAGGAAACTTATCCGCTTCTAGATATTTGGACACTTTAGAAATGGTTGCGCCTGAATATTCGATGACATTCCTTTAGCTCTCTTGAACCAAATTCATTTACAACAGGATGGAGCCCCATCTCACAATGCGCAAATTATACGCCCGTTTTTGGAAAACAATTTTGGTGATAGATAGATTGGCACTAATGGGCCGATAAAATGGATGTTAAGTTGTAGGTATTATGTTTAGTTTTTAATTTTGTTTTTGCATAAAACTTCCTAACCCTTAACCTTGTTTTTTCATCGCCAACTATATCATCAAAATTTTAAATTAAACTAAAAGTAAGCTCTATTATATAATAAAAATATATACAGGGTGTTCCATTTAAAAAAACAAAACTTTGGTTTATTGCGAAGAAACTGACTTTTTGTGGGGAAAACTATGCACGTCACTAAATTCTACAGAAAATTCTGTATACAGCCCACTTTTCACAATTTCTAGAAATTATAAGGCAAAGCAGTTACGAGGTGTGCAAATTTGAATGTCGTCCTGTATCTCAAATACTAATAGGACATATCGGTTTGTGGCATCTTTCGTCACAATTTCAACCAAAATGGGTCACAGTGTACACTTTACACCGCCAAGTATTGCAACGTACCTGTACAATTTGTTTTAACTTCTCTAAATACATCCTTTCCGTTTCCACAATTTCAGAAATGATAAATCTAATTGACGTTTATCAATATTATTAATAAAGCAAAACGAAGCGTAAGCACATACCTAAAGTTTCTTTCTTGTGTTTGAAAATTGTTTTTTAAATTGGATAATGACGCAATTGCGCTATTCAAATGGTACACACCATCTTGTTTACACACTGTTTTCCTTAGACTTTCCAGGAACAATTGGTACTCTTGTATGCGCTTGTTTGGCTCAGTCAGTAATATATTTTCATATTTCTTGAACGTATTGTCATCATTATCTACCTATAATGTCTACAAATAAAATATATGAATTGTCCCCTTAATATAATACCATAAAGATGTTTTTGTTTTCGCACATTACAAAAATCATGTTTTGAATATTTTTAAAGTAACTGTCGTAGTACACGCTAAACAAGATTTTCTGAAAACGAAATTTGTTGCATTACTTACAGAATCTGTGTTTATTATCTTACGTGCTTTATGAAGCAAGTCACAATTCTTAATGCATTTCTACTACCTTTCAGGTCTGGTAAAAATGTATTATTATGATACTTTGCTATAACATCAATCCCACCAAATACATCTAGAACATTCAATTTATCCGTTTGTACAGTATTTATGAAGTTCTAAAATTGAAATGTTTGAAACATTATTTTTTATGTTTTGAATTACATCTATTAGAGCATTAAGCGTCCTACAATATGTTTCCTCATCATTGATAAAGCTTTGTATTTCTTGGAACCTAGTTAAAGAATCTGACAATGGCATTGCCTAACTCCGATATTAAAAACTTACTTGCTGTCTTCTGCAAGTACCAATGGACCATCGTCTTCATCTTCAGAATCTGAAGTATTATTTAGCACAAGTACGCTTGCTGGGCGTTCTTCAATAGGCCTAATGATCGTTTTACTGTGTTCATATTTTGACACTAATCTTCTAACATAATCATCCTGTGGTAGATTCATGCCAGTCACTTAAAAACAACATACAATTACGGTGGAAATGATGCATTCTAACGTTACTCTCACTATCTGTTTGATAAAATTGAATAAGTAGATTACGTTATCTCTAATTGTGTAAATAACGCAAAGTAACAAAGTGAAACATAGAACTACAAAAATGTATTTTTATTATTGTAGACTTAAGGATATCATAAGGAGAAAGTAGGTATTAAATTTTGAAAAAGACATTACATTTCTTTTCAATTTTGAGGAAATTGCTTTGATTTCTTATTGAAAGTAAATCCAGCGGCCAGTTTTTGGGTTTATATTTTTTATTGTATAAAAACTATTAATTTTTCATGCAAATAATTGTAAAAAAATTGGGTAATTGTAATAATTACAAAAATTAATATCAGTGCCACCTAACGAGTAATAGGGTAATAAAATTTACAATTAGCTACTAGATTACAGGAATCTGTAATATTCCTTGATTGGTAAAACAGAGATTATGAAAAAATTCATTCATTTAAACAATTTCTACAAATTGAAAATGGAAACGAATATTGCTATGAATTAACAGAGGGCAATCTTGTTAAATTTTTATCAAAAGCAGGTTGCATTAGTGCATGTGAATTACTAGAAGTAAATTTTAATGATTAATTTGCATTACAAATCTCGTTCCAGTCAAAGAAATCTAAGTTTGTATTATTAGAATCCACAAAATTACTTCCTATAGGATTTATAAACATACTGCATTTTTACAAATCATCGTACTTCCGAGGCGTGTTTACGTTAATTTTCAATAATATAGTACAATATTAGTAGGCCTGCGGTTAAAATTCAATAATTCAATTTCAGTACATTGTTCTGCTAATGGAATTTTATCAGTACAGTGTGTGTAATTTTTTATCGTTTTTCAGGGTATGTCGGTTATGACTAGAGGCCGGATTTAGGTCACAAAAATATCTGGTGTGAAAAAATAGACAATACATTTTCAATATGATTTCATTAAATTTTAATGCTTATTTGACTTCGCATTAATAAACTTACATTATATATATATATATATATATATATATATATATATATATATATATATATATACAGGGTTAGTCACGCTCAACAGGACGGAATCTAGGTAAAACGGTAAATGATATCAAAAATCGTTTGACACAAGTATGTAGGTCTATTTGGTCTACAAATTAAAATTAGTGTGGAATATACAGGGTTACTCAAAAAAAAGTTACATATCAAAGTTATGTTTTTTTAAATGGATCACCCTGTATTTTATTACTTTTTTGAATCCTACTTTAAAAAATAATATGTATTTATTCAAGTAACCCTATATCTAAGTTTGATAGTTTTCGAGTTATTCAATTGTTTCTAAAAATGTAGAGTAATTGAAAAAATTAATTACAACTTAACAGAAATTTTTTAATTAATTTGCTTTTAGATTTCGATTCTACACTTCTTGGACTGTCTATCAGAATAATTACAATAGTAAAATAATATGCAGGGTGTTCCTAACTTCAACTTTGATTTTCTCCAAGTATTTGGTGCTATTACTTTGTTATTTTAAATGGAACACCCTGTATTTTATTTCTTTATGAGAAGGAAATTTAATACTCTTTCAAACTAATATAGGATTCCCTATCCAATTTTCAGTATTTTCCGAGATATTTCCATTATTTTACCAGTATGCATAAATATTGATGGTTTTATAGTAAATACTGGCAAGATGGCCTTGAAATATAAAACAAATAAATTGACAATATTATAATTTTACAAACTAAACAATAAAACGAATAACAATTAACATAATTACAACATTAAAAATCACTCTACTAAACTCATTTTATAATAAATGTTCAATGTGATGTCCATTTTGTTGAATACACAGCATTATCCTCTTTTCAAATGAGCGTTTCACATTATTTAGCATTTGGGGTGTGATTGTCGCGAATGCTTCTCTAATGCGTATTTTCATGTTTTCAGAGGTAGTTGGAGCAATGTGGTACACAAGAGTTTTGATGTATCCCCAGAAAAAAAAGTCCATTGTTGTTAAGTCGGGAGACCTAGCAGGCCAATTTCTAGGACTTCCTCGACCTACCCACATATCTTCAAATGTCCGGTCTAAATATTCCCTCACATTCCTTGAAAAATGTGCTGGCGCACCATCTAATTGTAGCCACATTTTTTGCCTCACATCTAAAGGAATATCTTCTAGGAGAGTCCAAAATTCGTTTTCCAAAAATCTTAAAAATTCTCTTGCATTCAAATGGCCATTAAAAAAATATGGCCCTACTACATGTTTTCCTATTAGTCCCCCGTATACGTTTAGGGACCAACGATTTTGTCGATCTATTGTTTTAAATTGATGAGGATTCTCAGTGGCGTAATAGTGAAAATTATGCCTATTAACCAGTCCATTATTGTGAAATGTAGCTTCGTCAGTGAATAACAAATTATCATAAAATATTGATCTTCTGCCGTATGGTCGAAACCATAGACAAAATTCCAGTCTACGTTGAAAATCCTCCATACAAATGCTGATGCATTTGTATATGATACGGATGATAGTTATGTTTTCTTATTATTCTACTTACGCTGGATTGACTTATATTGAGTTCTCGAGAAATAATTGTAGAAGTGTTATTGCGATTTTCAATTACAGATTGCAAAACTGCTAGTTGTAAATCTTCATTTTCCGTTACGGGCTTTGCTATTTCTCGTGTTTTATATTCAACACTGCCAGTTTCAATAAATCGGTTTAATAGTCTCTCGAACACTTTGCGAGGATGGTCTTTTTGAGGATATCTTTCAGCATAAACACGTGATGCTAATAAGCAATTTTGAAAACATTCACCTAATATAAAAATCATATTTACTCGATCTTCAATTGGGTATTCTTTCATTGTATTAATTATGTTAAATTGTAAAATCAACACTAAATAAGTTTTTACTATCTGACATAAGAAAATGTTTTATTTGTTAATTTTCTCAAAGCCTACTTAGAGTTTATCATAAAATCTTCAACATTTACGCATACTGATAAAATAACGCAAATAATTTGGAAATAAAGAAAATTCGGATAGGGAAAATAATATTAAATTTTCATGCAGGGATCAAATACAGGGTGTTCCATTTAATAATAACACTAAAAACTTGATGCACATCAAAGTTAAAGTTTGGAACATACAATTTTACTTATTTTATTAGAAAGTTCAAAGAGCGAATTACTCAAAAAGTCTGTATTAAGTTGCAATTAACTTTTTTTGTTACACTACAGTTTTAGAAAAAATTGAATAATTCGTAAAGTATGAAATTTGAGTATACGGTGACCTAAATAAATACGTTAGTTTTTTAAGGACAATTAAAAAATGTAACAAAGTTCAAGGGGATTCATTTAAAAAAAATACTTCTTTAATATGTAAATTTTCAAATTATAAATTTTTAATTTATTTTCTTTTGTATTCCAAGGCTATCTTGTCAGTATTTGCAATAAAACCATCAATATTTATGCATACGGGTAAAATAATGGAAATATCTCGAAAATACTGAAAATTGGGATAGGGAATCCTATATTAGTTTGAAAGAGTATTAAATTTCCTTCTCATAAAGAAATAAAATACAGGGTGTTCCATTTAAAATAACAAAGTAATAGCACCAAATACTTGGAGAAAATCAAAGTTGAAGTTAGGAACACCCTGCATATTATTTTACTATTGTAATTATTCTGATAGACAGTCCAAGAAGTGTAGAATCGAAATCTAAAAGCAAATTAATTAAAAATTTCTGTTAAGTTGTAATAAAATTTTTCAATTACTCTACATTTTAGAAACAATTGAATAACTCGAAAACTATCAAACTTAGATATAGGGTTACTTGAATAAATACATATTATTTTTAAAGTAGGATTCAAAAAGTAATAAAATACAGAGTGATCCATTTAAAAACATAACTTTGATATGTAACTTTTTTTTGAGTAACCCTGTATATTCCACACTAATTTTAATTTGTAGACCAAATAGACCTACATACTTGTGTCAAACGATTTTTTGATATCATTTACCGTTTTACCGCTAGATTCCGTCCCGTTGAGCGTGACTAACCCTGTATATATATATATATATATATATATATATATATATATATATATATATATATATATATATATATATATACAGTATGTCCCCGGATCGACTCTTATTTTTGATTTCTCAGAAAATTTCATTCTTGTTGATTTACCCTGCTTGTTTTCAAACCCCCGAAACACAAATTACTTGCTATTTAACTCAAACGGTTCTCGAGATAATATCATTTTTCTTGAAAAATTCGAGCTTTTCCTAATTTTTTGAAGTAAATTGATTTGTTTCAAAGGAAAAATCAAATTGGTCTCACAAGTTTTAATTAATAAACTTAACAATTGATGGTAAAATGAAATGAAATTCTCAAAAAACTGAACTATTAATTTTCTATTCGAATAATGCTCCTCCTTTTTCCGCACAGATTTCAATGCGAGCTCTGTATTCATTGAAAAGGGACTGGACAGAATTCCGTATCCTATTTTTCAATTGCTCTTTATCATTGTCTAATGGCTCACTGTACACAATTTGTTTTAAACGACTCCACAGATAAAAGTCCATTATTGTGAGATCAAGACTTCTCGGCGGCCATTAAATGGGACCATCTCTTCCTATCCAGTTATCATGGAACTCTGTATTAAGCCACTGGCTAACAGTACCGGCATAATGAGCAGGGCACCCATCGTGCTGGAAGAACATTTCAATTTGGTAGTTCAATGGCAATTCATCCAGTTTATCAGTTAAAAAATTTTGCAACATTTCCAAATATGAATAACGGTTTAAATTTTGATCAAAAAAATATGGGCCAATAATTCCATGGTACGAAACCACACAACACACATTAACTTTTTTCAAACATTGTCTGCCACTAGCAATTCGGAACTTTGGATTCGTCCTACTCCAGTAACGGCAATGTTGGGAGGAAACGACTCCGTTAGTTGAAAAGGTCGATTCATCGGAGAACATTATTCGTTTATGAAAATTTGAATCTTCCAAAACTCTATTGCCCATTTCCAAACAAAAATCCAGACGTTTGGCTTCATCACCGTTCTCTAAAGTTTGCCTAAATTGCGGCTTAAATGGTAAAATTTTGTTCTCCTTGAAGATTCTTTGTAAATGAGATTTACCTATCCCAATTCGTAGTGCCCTCATTCTTAAAGACAACCTTGGAACTTCTGTTTCGGGATGAACGGCGAGAACAGTAGCAGCATCTTCTTCATCGAACAACTTCTTTGGCTTCTTTAGGTTTAAAACATAGACTGTTTGAAGGAATTTAGTTATCAAGTTTTTTGCTCACATTTGACAATTTCTGTCAGTGTTGTTTTTCAATGAAATCCGCCTACTAAAGTTACTACTAAAAATTAGGGAAAACATTCTAAGTCCAATTTTTCAAGAAAAATGATATTATCTCGAGAACCGTACGAGTAAAATAGAAAGTAATTGGTGTTTCGTGGGTTTGAAAACAAACAGGGCAAATCATCAAGAATGAAATTTTCTGAGAAATCAAAAATAAGAGAATTTTCCCCCTTTTAAAATCGATCCGGGGACATACTGTATATAGTCGAGTAAAAAGGCATTTTTGGGTTTGAACTCGTGTAATAAATGAAACAAATACTTTAGTTTCGGAAGTCTTATTTACTACCTTTTTCAAGATTATTTATTTAAAGAAAGACTGCCGAAAAGTAGTATTTGTTTCATTTATTACACGAGTTCAAACCTAAAAATGTCTTTTTACTCTAATAATAATACTCGTGGAAGCCTAAATAATATATATATATATATATATATATATATATATATATATATATATATATACATATTTTCTCTCCAGATATCGTTCATCTCTGATTAATACAACTGTCTGAATTGTCATTTGATTCAAAATCAAAAATGTTTATTATTGAAAAGAATTACAAGGATTTAACAGAAATGTAACTTACATTACTTTCAAGCATGAAAATGTGAACTTATTAATCAAACTACGTGCAATTGTTAAAAGTTTGCGCATTTACAGTGCAACTACTGCAGTCCTTGTGATTAATGCTTTCAGCGCTCACGCTCATTAAATAAGGTGTAATAACATTTAAGAACAACGACAGTTGTTTTTGGTTTTAAAAATCTCAATTTGCCACGTTACCAACCCACACAAAAAAAGTAAATAACGGTATTTGTATATTTTTGACTTTTTAACGTTATTCGCTACAAAATATTGTACCTAACTCTTTCGGAAAAAAATGTCACCCATTCGTACTAAATGCAAATCAAAGAACGTGCTCATGCGAAAAAAATTACCTTCCAAACTAGTTAGGTACATAACTATTACTTCTCACTTCAAATGTTTGAGTTATAACCACATGAAGCATTCAAGGCAGATAAAGCTATAATTAATTTTTTATTTAAGTTTTCTAGATTCACAAATTCAAATTTCCAATCAGGGGGGCGAAGGCGCAGGAGCAAGTTCGAAGACCTTTACTTGTCTTACAAACTAGCATTAGGTCCCTTATCAGAATACATATGCAAATTTCTCGCAATAAATAATCACAATGTAGAGAATTAAATACAAGTTCAAATTTACCGCCAAAGGGGTCATGGCAACGCGAGCGAAACCCCAAAAGTAAGTTCCGATGATCATGTCTTATAAGTTAGCATTAGGGCCCCACTTATTAGAATAAAAATTTAAATTCCCCGCTATAAGCTGCAAAGACTTAAATACAATTTCAAATTTTCCTCCAGGGTGTCGAATGCTCGAAATAAAAGTTGCGAAGCCCTATACCTGTCTTATAAGTTAGCATTAAGCCCCCTTATTGGAATACAAGTTCAAATTTCTCGCAATAAACAATCAGAATGTAGAGACTGAAAGATTAAATAAAACATTGAAAACAAAGATGTGGCATGGGGTTAAGCCCCGAGAGCAAGTTGTGAAGCCCTACACCTGTCTTACAAGTTAGCATTAGGGCCCCTTATTAGAATACAAAGTCAAATTCCCCACCATAACCAAGCAGAATGCAGAGACTTAAATACAAATTCAAAATTTCCGCCAAAGGAGTCACGACAATGAGGCGAAGGCCCGAGAGTAGGTTGCGAAACCGCATACCTGTCTTACAAGTTAGCGTCAGGACCACCTTGTTAGAATACAGATTCAAATTTCCCGCCATAACAGACAGGCTTAAATACAAATTCAGTTTTCACGCCTAGGGGCCAGGACAAGGGGGCGAAGCCGCGAGAGCAAGTTACGAAGACCAATCTTAGAAGTTAGCATTAGGTCCCCTTATTAGAATACAGATTCAAATTTCCCGCCATAACTTATCAGAATGCAGAGACTTAGTCCTCCAATCAGAGCACAGCGGTTGAGTAGTGGGGCTAAGGACCTATCAGAAGCCAAAGGGGCATAATTAAAAAACAAAATGGCTGCCAAAAATCAGAAACCAGGGGCCGTCCTATACCTGTCTTATGAGCCCCTTTTTAGAATACATTTTTTTAATTTCCCACCATGGTCAACAAAATGGCCTCCAAAATGGTCGACAAGCCCCGAACCGTAACCAATCAGAAACCGGGGGCTGAGTCTATAGACCAATCAGAAACTAGGGGGTATGGTCAACATCCAGGCCCAACATTCAACACTCTGCATGCGTGGGCATTTGCCAAAATGGTCTCTATTAGGGGATAAAATGTCAGGTGACCATCCCTACGCCCCTAAACATTAGGGTGGACTGGCGAAAAGGCCTTAATTACGGGTAAAAATACTACCAAAGGATTGAATATTCCACCCAGAAGATGAAAATCGCCCCACAAAGAAGCCGGCCCCACCCTCAAAGGGCACTAGTTAGGGAAAAATACCATTAAGGGTTGAAAATTCCGTCTAGGGGTTGAAAAAGGCCTCCTAAAAGAAAGCATAGGAGGTAAAAATTAACATCAAGGGTTGCAAATTTGATTTTCAAAAACATTTTTTCATAAATATTTTACCTACAAATACGTTTTTAAGAACACTCGTTTCACTTACAAATATTAATAAAAGATATTTATTTAGTGCATACCTCATTTTCGAATAAACAAGTTGAATTTGTGAAAAGAATTTGCGCACTAACCTCAAATTCTGTTGCGAGAATGAAGTTAGGTACGTCATAAGATAAATGCTAAGAACGGATCGAATGTAGTGTAGTTACAGATACGTGTTGAGAAACGTGTTTATTTCCTATCTGTAAAAATTTACTTACCATCAATTAGAAGTTATAGATTTCACGATATAACGATTTTGAGATATGAATTCATAGAATTTCAGCATAGAATAAAAATAAATTCATGGGTTATGACTTAATTACAACTGTTTGTCATTAACATCTAAAATTAAAGATACTCATATTTTATAAACAAATAAAACGTAGTATGCTTAACTCTACCGTCTTTGTAGCGGTCGACTTCGCATACAGCTTAACACTGGTTCTCGTTCCTGAAAATATTCTTTGACATTGCCCTGTAATGCAGTATTACTGCATATTGACGTCAACAAATAGCTTTCGATCCGCTCGTATGAAAAATGATGTGCCACTAGATCCAAATATGATCATGACAACTGCAGAAATCTGTAATAATAACAATGAGGTTTAATCACAGTATACCACAACCAGTACAAATTACTCGACAAGATTTGCTCGCAAGTCCTTTTTCACATGGTAAAACTTCTAATAACTGCCTACAGGGGACGCTACTTTGGATTTAACTTAGATTAGGAAAGAGAGGGGATGCCGTTCGTCGCATTTCGCAAAGGTTAACATTCTGTTACCAAAATCGGTTAGACGCCATTGTTTTGGTGGAAAACAAAGGATTTGGTACGGTGTAGTTCTCTTGTGATTTTTTGTGATTCTTAAGACTTTTCCATTTAAAATTGTGTTGTAAGTAATGGTTGGATGTGCAGCTTATGGTTGTAAAAGCCACAGCAGTTCAAAGGATCCTGAAATTTCCTTTCACAGGAGAATAAAAATTTGCATTCTTTCACAAATATTTTTTATCTCGGATATCTAGAAAATTATATTTTATACAATTATATTTGAGGAATATAAGTATTAATAGAGATATACGAAGCCGATTATAATATTTTGGTTTGAAATCTTATTAGGCATAATGATTAAATTAGCGTTCTCATGCTTATTTTCACTCTGTCACCAGTGGCGTACGGCTAAGATTAAAATAACAAATAGGAATTTTTATGCAAAGTGGTTATTTATTGATATTTTATTATTCTTTAATTGAATTTAAGAGTCATGGCAGCCTTACATACCCTTCAGATGACGTTATTAATATTTGTTTGAAATCCGAACATGTTTTGAGTATCAATGAATGTAATTTAAATAAACAAAATTTTGTTCCCATGCTTATGAATAAAATAGTTTCTAGCTTTTTAGGTACTAATATTTTTAAATGTTTAGAAAAGCATGTGTTGGAAAATGAAATCAACCATATTTACTTTTTAATAAAAGCTATATGCGCAAATTATGTAAATATAAGAATTCATTTCATTGTAAAAAATAAGTCTCGACAGGAGGATTCTGTACGAAGCAAATTAACGAAATTAATCCTATTTAAAGGTCAGTAAAACGTTTTTTGTAATCACAATAAAGCTGTTTTTCTATATGGGTGTTTTATTAATTCCTAAACTTGAGAACAACTTAATTTTATGGTTAACGTATCCTCTACGATACGCCACTGACACCGTGGCATTGGTCCCAAATGGTAACAGATGCGTACGCTGCATTATACGTCCACTATATTACCTAGTCTAAGGGATTTAACTAGTGCGTTAATGTCATGGGCTATAGCTTAATTATGCCGTTTTTAATTTTCATTATTATCTGTAGTTATATTTCATATTCGTTGCTATATTTGTACATTTTGACAATTTTTACATTCTATTTAAAGACAATGAGAACATCCTTGCAACGTAGATGCAGTAATGCTTATGTATCAACACTAAAATATTACCATAATACATCCCTGACTATTGGTAAAAGCCTCTTTAGGTTTCGAAAAGATAACTGCATACTAGTAATAGTAGTTGAGTGCAAAGTAAATTAATACCTGTAAGTGTTTACCTAATTTCATTTTTAATACGATTGTGTGAAAAATGTGTAGTTAATTGTTGAAGTTGTACGTTTTATAAAACGTTAATTTTTAATCTAAACCGCATTTTTTGTAAAAAACAATTAAAAACAGATTAAAATTAAATTAACAATTGTAATACACGAATATTGTTTACGTCCAGAAAATAAATAATGATTAATTTTATATGGAGTAGTTAGGTATTCAATTGGAACAATATACTTTTAAATAACACCATTGAAACTTTGAAATTAGTAATAATGTCTAAAATTAATTAATCATCTTATTTAAAGGGTTAATCTCAGTTATTGATGTTTTTTAATTTGCATATAAATTTACATTTCAATACCTACAATAATCGAAATGATGTGGAAAGGTCAAAAGATGTTCACGTAGACATCAATATAAACTGACATAACCGACTTCATATTGGTTTAACCCATCTTCCCTTTTTATCCTTAGTACCATTTCAGAAAATTGACATTAAAATAAAGTTGAGTAAAAGGGCATTCTAACGTTCATAACCTAAAAATCAAAATTGACTGTAAACTCGAGTAGAAGGAGATATTATGCAATACCCTTTTATTTTTTTTTTTTTTTTTTTTTTTGTTCATGCAGCATCGATTGCTAGGATCATTAGCTGCTCCGTAAACATAAATGCACTTTTGTTGTAAAGTTTATATTTTGTTGAAAATTCCCGTTTCTTTTAAGTACATTATTAGCGTTTCCAGTTGGTTTTCGTGGAAGTTCAATAGCACATTCATGTTATCAGGTATGTTGTATGTTATCCTTTCTCGTTGATAAATAGAGCAGTCTGTCAATAGATGTTTAAGTGTCAGTCGTTGGTTTCTACAATGTTGGCAGCATGGTTGTCGGCTTCCTGTTAGCATAAAGCTGTTTGTTAGATTAGAGTGCCCTATCCTAATCCTTGTAAGCACCACTTGTTCAGAACGTGTTAAAGTGGTTGGGTACGTATAAGCGGTTATGCCAGCTTTAACCTGTTTTAATTTTGCATCTGATTCATTCCACTGTTGTTGCCATTTGTTATTTATTTGTTGTTTAATGTAATTTTCATGTCTGTTTTTGTTATAGGAATTTCCTCCGAATCTACCTGTGTAGCTCTTCGAGCGGCCAAATCTGCTTTTTCATTTCCGGCAATTTTACATCCCTGGAGCCCACAGGAAAGTTACTTTTTGTATTGTTCATCTAACCACCAAAGGGATTCAAATATGTTTGCTATCAGCGAGTTATCCGTGTTTTTGTTTTGTAGCATTAGTAATGCGGTTAGTGAATCACTAACGATTATATATTTTCTGTTGGTGTTTATGTCAATATATTTCAATGCCTGCCATATTGCATAGAGCTCTGCTGTTATTACACTTGCTGATTTGGGCAAACTCCAGGAACATGCATTTTCAATATAGAAGAAAGAACTTCCCACTCCTTGTTTTGTTCTAGATCCGTCAGTATAAATTACGCTTGCATTTTGGTAAGAGTGAATGATTTCGTTAAATAGCTTAAGATAAACTGATTTATTTGTTTCAGATTTCCTGTGTCTGGCCAGTTCGAAATGGATTTTTGGTGGTAGTTTGGTCCAAGGAGGGTCCTTTATCAGAGAAGTAGTGAGTATGGTAGGTATAGCAGTACCTAGTAGTTTTCTTAAGTCCATGTACCTTTTACCGGATGATTTTGTAATTGTCATCCGATGCTGATAAAGATCTAAAATAGCGTTTGATGTAAATAAGTTCTTATTTAGGTGGGAACTTTGTGATAAGACGTTAACGCCGTAATTTAACAATAGTTGTTCTCTCCTTAGCTCTAATGGAAGAGTTCCTGTTTCGCTATTCAAGGACGCGTATGGGCTAGTGCGGTATGCTCCTAGTGCTAGTCGTAAACTTGTCCCTTGTATGGAATCTAGCTGCCGCAAAGTGGACTTGCGTGCCGAACCATACGCGATCGCACCATAATCTAGTTTAGGCAACACTATCGTCTTGTACATTTTTAATAAAATCTTATAGTTCATTCCCCAAGTTATATTTGATACGGATTTTATTATGTTAATAAATCTTTTACAGCTTACAGTTAAATTTTTCACATGCTGTTTCCAGTTTAGCTTCTCATCGAAAGTCACACCTAAAAATTTATATGTAGGAACACATTCAATTGGGTTTCCATACATTGTAAAAGCGGGGTGTTCATGTACTGACCTCAACCGACAGAAATGTACACATTTTGTTTTTTGTGGTGAAAAGGTAAATCCGAGTTGTGATGCTTTCTGTGTAATCTTATTTATTGTGTTCTGAAGTACGTGCTGAATTTCTGTCATTGATGTGTCTGATATGAAAACCGATAAATCATCTACATATAAGGTCTTATGTACTTTGTCGTCTATCACTGATGTTAAATTATTAATAGCAACTAGAAAGAGTATCACACTTAAAGTGGATCCTTGTGGCAAACCATTTTCTTGAGTGTGATATTCAGAGTACACATCTTCAACACGCACCTTAAACTGGCGATTTTTAAGAAACTTGTTTACAAAGATTGGCAACTCTCCTTTTAAACCCTAATCGTGTAATGTCTTTAATATCCCGTATCGCCAAACGGTATCAAAAGCTTTTTGAATGTCAAAGAAAATTGCGACAAGATGTTTTCTTTCTGCAAATGTATTTTGAATGTTGTTCTCTAGGTAGGATATTTGGTCTATTGTAGATTTGTTTTTTCGAAATCCAGATTGAACCTTGGCTAACAGGTTATTGCTTTCTAGATACCACATAAGGCGTTTACTAACCATCTTTTCGGCTATTTTGCACATACAATTTGTTAAAGAGATAGGCCTGTAGTTGCTAGGGCTCATCATGTCTTTTCCTTCTTTTGGGATAGGTATAACTATAGCTTCTCTCCATTGCTTTGGAAAAGTTTTGAGTTTCCATATTTTGTTGATAATTTCTAGGAACTTCTGCTTTTGTTTGACGGAAAGGTTTTTAATAAAGTCGTATGGAATTTCGTCTGGTCCTGGACTAATACCTTTTACTGTTTTCAGTGTTTCGTCTAATTCTTCCATTGTAAACGGTAAGTTATAATTTAGTACATGAAAGGTATCAAAATTTATTGGTTGTTCTTGTATTGCCTTTAGGTTTTGAAATTCTATGCTGTAATTGCTTGTTAGGTTAATACTTTCAAAATAAGAAGCAAAGCATTTGGCAATACTATTTGATCCAATCACATCATTTCCGTTTGAGTGTAGGATGATTGAGGAGTGTGCAAAGCGTTTTCCTAGAATTGCTCTGATTTTTGACCACATCTCAGAAGTCGTCGTTTGAGTGGTAATTGTTGTGATGTACTTGTGCCAGGTTTCCTTTTTCCTTTGTATAATTGTTCTCCTCGCCTTAGCTCGCAATTTTTTAAATTCGATTAAATTTTTTGTGGTTGGGTATTTTTTAAATAAATTAAATGCATGTCTTTTTTCTCGGACTATTTGTGCAACTTCTTCATTCCACCAAGGGACTACTTTATTGTTTCTACAGCCACTAGTTTGGGGAACACTTTTATACGCAGCCGATAGGATATTGTATCAAAAACTTTCAATTACATCCGTTATGGGTTCGTCTGGGGTGATAAAGTTGTCTGTTAGGCTCCTGAATAAATTCCAGTTCGCTCTATCAAGTTTCCACCTTTTTAATCTATGGCATGTTTGATGATGATGTGCAAATTCGACCGAAATAGGAAAATGATCCGTGAAATGATGGTCTGTTAAACAGTGCCACCTTAGTAGAGGTACTATTTGTGGGGAGCATATTGTCAAGTCAATGGCAGAAAGACAATTTCCTTTAGAATTTAAAATGTGCCTTCCCACTGTTAATTATTACCAGTTCGTGTTCCTCGATTACTTGCTCTACATTTTTTCCGCATATGTCTGTGTGTGATGACCCCCAAAGTGTATTATGCGCATTGAAGTCCCCAACTATTATGCAGGGGCGAGGAAGTTGTTCCATAATGTTGTTTAATTGCCTCATTTCCCAGTTTTGGTTTGGCAAATCTTTATATTTTTGAACCGCAGTGCTCGATGAATCGGCCTTATTCCAGTTTTGGTTTGGCAAATTCCTTTATAAATGTTGCAACCCCGCCACGTGCTCGATGAACAGGGGTTACGTCTTGCCGTACACTGCTATAACCTCTTAAGTGAAACTTTTCTCCAGGTTTAAAATGTGTCTCTTGGAGACATATACAGATCGGTTTTGTTTCCAAAATTAAGCTTTTTAGTTCGGGGTAGTGTGTTTTACATCCGTTGCAGTTCCATTGCATGATATTGTGTGGATTATTTATTATATGAGCCATTTGAACATTTGGTCGACTAAAGTATATCACGTTGGTACTGTTTAGGTTTTTATGATTGGACAATAACACACATAAATTGGACATCAAATAAATAAATAAATATAGCTATATGTGTAAGGAGACAAAGACAACGATAATATATAACAAATGAATAAATAAATAAATAAATAAATACAGCTCTATGTCTAAAAAGACAAAGACAATTAGATAAGAATTAACAAGGCAAAACAGATACTAAAACAATAAAACGGTAAGGTAAAATATCACAGATCAAATTATCACATAAATATCACAGGTTCTGTATCACTTTTTAGGATCCAACAGCATAACTGAAGGCCCTCCAATCTTTTATTTTCGGCGTTAACGTTTTTCTTGCGTGGAACGCCCTTGGGCCATCCACCTTTTTCTTCTTCTGTTTCCTAAGACAAGGATCAATAAATGTTTCATCTATTTCCCCAACTGAAGTTGGGGAAACGGCAGTTCTCTTTCTGCCTTCAGAAAAGCTCTCGGTTTCCATTTCACTGCCGATATCTGTAGTGGTGCACGATACTTCAAGTATGTACTCCTTCAGAGTAGATTTTAAATTGTTTATCTGCGTTTGAATAGTACTTTGTAATACCGGCAGTATAATCTTCGCTACTTCACTAACTACTTCCTTGTTATTGTCTTTAGATTGCGTAATTTGGGCAAAAGAAGTAGATGGTGTAACCACAGATGATTTCGCCATAGCTTTGGCTTCAATGAAGCTTACATTATGTATTACTCTGATTTCTTGTACCTTCTTTTCAGATTTATAAACAGGGCAATCCTTAGACCTAGACGAATGCTTTTCCTGACAATTTGTGCATATAGGCTCTTCTATGCAAGCAGTGCCTTCATGTACTGGATAGCCACATATACATATAGGATTATTTTTGCAGTTTGACGAGGTATGGCCAAACTGCTGACATCTAAAGCAACGCATGGGCTCGGGGACGAAAGGGCGCACCTTTAAACTGTACATCGCCGCTTTGATGACTTTTGGGAGTTCGTGCCTTTCAAATGTTAACACTAACATTGCAGTATCTACTAATGTTCCATTTTTCCTGCTTTGTAATCTTTTGACCTCAACTACACCTTCTGACTTTAAGCCTTCATGGATTTCTTCGATAGATGCATTTAATAGATCCCGACAAAAAATTATTCCCTTTCGACGATTTAAAAACTTATGAGGGGTAACCTCAACATCTAACTCACCAACCTTTTTCATTTTTAATAATGTCTCCGTTTGCTTTTTTGAAACGGTTTCCACCAATAGACCATCCTTCACCTTGTTAACCTTTTTAGTTTCACCAGCTATACTATATATACTCTTGCTAATTAAAAAAGGGCTGACTCTATCGAAATTACCTTCAGGTAACAACCTAATGGACAGGAACCGAGGGTAACTCGTCTCACTGACCAATTTTACATTACATTACAGGAAAGTTGTCTCTGTTCAAAAAGAGGGAGACGACTCTTGGGAAATTGATTTAGAATTCATACTGTTCCCACGCAAACAGGAAGAAAAACAGGTCAACCACAGCGGTGCTCCTATACCGTGGCAAGGCTAAATACTGTGGGGGGCACCAAGCCCCCACAGGCGTTTCAACGCTAAAGACCAGGCTTCCCCCTGGCCACGCTCAGGCATCCCCTCGCGCAATCCCGTCAGCACCTAAAACTGCCAAACGACCTTAGGATTGGGGGATTTTTTATAGAGGTTACCTTCCTCGTAGTCCAGGCAATTAAGCCAAGACCACCGACCGCTACGTGTACGACGTTCCCTAGCCACGCCCTGCTAGAGTCTCTGAAGTACAGTTCGCGGTTGCGGTATTAGGAGACGGCTAGCGCTCAGCCGTCCCCAGCAAGGACATCCCGGGCTTGCCACACCCGTATACACTTTGTCGGTGCATGTCCTGGGACGAGTAGAAAGAAAAGGAAGTGGTCTCCCAGCTTTGGCTGGGAGCCTGAAGAGATCAAGAGTTGGAACTAGAGTGTTCCGACAGGAAAGGGTTAAAGTAAGGGAAGCCACTCAAGACTAGTATAAGAAAAGTGTACTTCCAGCGAAGGGGAACGCAGGGTTGCCATCCCTGTCCTCATTAGATAAGAGGCCCCACGTGAACTGGTCCGCGACACCGTATTTGGTAGAGCTAACAGTGGCGGGTTAAGGCCACGAGCTCATATTTCGGTGTTAGCCTTGCATCACTTACGATCATTTGCAAGGTCGTTCCCCTATCCGCCACCTGGGGACGCGCCTAGTAGGTAGTTCAACCCTTAGGACCTTTTGCATTTTCGCGAGTAAGCAAATTTTTGGTTAAATAAATATGACAACCTCTTGTTGAAAGTATTTATTGATGTAGTTTATATAAAAAACACAAAAATTAAGCTATATTTCAAAGAATAATAAGAATGAAAAAAATTAACATTTGTAACAAACTTCGAACGTGTTGTTAATAATGCACCTCTTTGTAGGCAATTAACGTGCATTTCGTGCAGAGTGTGTTGCATATCTAGGTGCATAAAAGCGTGCATTTAATTATTTGAATTAGAACTCGTACGCATATCGTTTGGACATTCAGTTTCAGACATGTTCATGCGCAATAGACTCCCTTAGCGTCGTTTTGGTTGAGTTAAGAAGATGAATGTAGCATCCATTATTGTTCATTAATTATTTTTAAAAAAGTGCTATACGATTTGTATGGTAAGTTATTTTAAACTGTTATATTAAAGTTTGAGACGTTTGCATTTCAGGCACTTTTTATTTTTTAATTTTTACTTGAATTTCAGCTTTACTGATACTTTTCACATCTACGCAATTAATTATTTTACTGTTAATACAAGTTACGTTAATGAGAAGTGCAATTTTAAAACCCCTTGATCCTGCTAATTTATTCATTTGAGAATTATAAAGCAAACAAATCTAGATTTATTTCAGCCTGAAGTAATATTACGCATCAATTTTCTAAAACGTTGACTCAGCATGCAACATTTCGTTATCTACAGTGTGACCAAGAATAAGGTATTCTTTCTCCATTAATTACTCAGGATAACATTAATTATTCATTAGGTTATAACGTTACTAACATTACAATTAGGTATTTCTGTTTATAATTAGATACAGTTCGTTAAATATACTTTGTTATTGTAGAAATTTTCTTTTAAATTTATTGTATAATGGTTTACTTGTTTATTCCATATTTAAAAACAAGTTGGCGTTCGAGAATTTAACTATTAGGTTCAGGAAGAAGAAACTCCGATTTTAAAGCGAACGTATCTAGGTACATATAAATATTTTTGGTTTATAAAGCAAATCGATAATTTTATGAACCTGGCCCACTTTAATCTACGATTGAGCAAAAGGCACAAAATCTTCTATTTATTACCCAAACTGTTAAATAGCTAAAATTAGTAGCCATGGGTATAGAAGTATAATTATAGAATCTAAGGATTTGCACACATTTTATCGTCACAAAAGAAAGTTGGGGTAATATGGAATAGTGGGCGTCGGGTAATATAAAATAGGGAAAGCTAATATACTATAAAGTCCACCAGGGCCAGAAATCACACACGTAACTATCTTTTTCTATGCCGGTATAAAGTTCGTGAGCACAGAGGTTACATACTGTACCCAAATCTCGCCGTTTGTATCTCGGGAATACAAGTCAATACAAAAATTCATTCAGCATTTTTGAAGGTGCTTGGTGATCTGGAAAACATTTCTCATCATTGGACGAATTCACTAAACGTCTTCACTCATCAGAAGAACGTTACCCTTTTTCTCTTTGTAAACTTTTCTTTTTACCTGGTTTTTTAATTAATCATTTGCCTTATTAATTTATTGCTCCAATTCTTCCCTATTGGAGTGAATGTTATGATGTGGGTTTTACCTTGTCACCTTCCCATGGATCCCTTTTTTTTCTTTAACACTGGAAGAGGCTGAATTTCCTAAGGCAAAATCACTTGAAGGGTTGGTGTTGTGGATCGCTATGGTTCAAGAACTTGCTGGAATTCTGCTTCTGGTTGTTCATTACCCATTACAGCTGGAATACTCCAGTTTTTCTGTGCCTCTGCGATAGAATCCTCGTCCTCAAAAACGTGTTGTAAATTGTAAAATTTTCTTGCTCCAAAAGGTCAAAGAACACATTAACAGATTCTGTGTTCCTGTAAGCTTCCTCAAGTCGAGAACATGTTGATGTCTTTTTTGAAAACTTTGCAACCAATCTTCGCCACTAAGCAACGAACAAGAATTAGGAATATGGTTTCTCCTCGCCAGTTGGAAGCAAGCTTACATATGCCTCTTATGGTCAATCCGAAAAAGATACATTCCATCGCCAATTCGCTAAGGATGAGCTTGCGACCTAATCTTGTTTTTGAGACTTCAGTCACCACTTTTTTTTGTTGAAAGATGGGGACACCAAAAAACTTGCAAGCTTTCAAATAATCCATTTTGCCGCCTCGAATAGCAATTAGTGTTTTGGCAATGCCACTTTCATTCCACTTTTTACGTTTAGGTTTTACTTTCGGAATTTCTGAAACAAATATGTGTCTATTTAATGCCCCATATCACATGTTGTAATATGCTTTCTACTGAATAAACAGACCTCCATTTAAAAAAACAGGTCTTAAAATACGTCACGATTTATTTCTTAAATATATACGGTTAAAGAAGGAGGCCAATATGGAATGTTCCATATTAGCCTTCTTGGTCACCATTAATTAAATATAGAACTAGTTGTTATATTAACACAGTAATCATAACAGTGTTATTATTTTTTTTCGTGGCAGAAACAATTTTATACATGTTTAATAATAGTCATAAACCAAAATTATAAATACTTACCTAAAAATTGTTCACACCACGTGGACGTTATAATACACAATAATGGCGGTTATGCTGTTGGTGAATAAGTTCGAATAAGCAGATTTTTATGTTACAGCCGCTGTGTTTACGCTATTGCACACAAATGGCACAATTAGTTTTTTCAAAAACATGCTATTCCGTAATACCCGCACTATTCCATTGTAACGTCCCCTTTCACAAGTAGTTTTCACTTATAATACAGACAAGATCGATAATCTACCAAATACAGATAAGAAATCTTTCTAACTGGAAACTGGACGGATAAAAGTCATAGAAAATTCTAACTTACCCTAGTGCGTTGACAGGCAAAAGTAACAATAAATGCGGCGGTTCAGTGGGTAGGTAAAGATCTTCAGAACGGAATATATATATATATATATATATATATATATATATATATATATATATATATATATATATATATATATATATACAGGGTTCAAAAGAAATAGGGTGTTGAAGCTTAATTACTTTTTTGTTTTTTTCTTAATATCTTAGTAGTACAGGGGCACCTCACCTTTCACTTTTTGACGTCATTTGACCTTGGGAATTTCCCACGGGCTGCTACGTGGGGGACCATATTTTCCACCCTTATTTTAACTCGCTTACGTGTAGGACGTATTTTTTTCACCCCTATTTTTACACATCCACGCGTGAGACCGTATTTTCAACCCTTTTATCCTAATTATTTTTTACATACACCCACGTGTGAGACCGTATTTTCAACCCTTTCTGTTCGAAGGCCTTTTTCAACCCTAATTATTTTTTACTTGCGCACGTGTAAGACGTATTTTTTCACCCCTATTCTTACACATCCACGTGTGAGACCGTGTTTTCAACCCTTTTTATCTCTAATTTTCACACCGTATTTTCTACCCTTTTCTTTTCGGAGGCCCTTTCAACCCTAATTATTTTTACTCGCTTACGTATAGGACCGTATTTATTACCCTTATTTTTATGATTTCTTTTGGGAGTTTTTTTTTCAAACGTTATGGTTGTATTAAGTACCTTTTGACAACTAGGACTTTTTTGTGGCTGCTAACGTGAGGACTGTATTTAGGGGTGGGGGCTGGTCTTGGCTTGGCTTAGGGCTGTATTTAGCGTGTTTTCGTGGTAGCGTTTTCCGTTTGTGTGTTTTTGTGTTAGCGTGTTTGCGTGTTTTTTTTGTGTTAGTGTGTTTGCGTGTTTTTTTTGTGTTAGTGTGTTTTTCGCGTTTGCGTGTTTTCGCGCTCTCGTGTGTGTGTGTGTGTGTGTGTGTGTGGTGTGTGTGTGTGCGTGTACGTGCATGCGTGCGAACGTACGTACGTGCGTGCGAGGGTGCGTACGTGCGAGCGTGCGTACATGCGAGCGTGCGTACGTGCGTGCGAGCGTGCGTACGTACGTACGTGCGAGCGTACGTGCAAGCGTGTGTGCGCACGTGATAGCGTGCGTGCGAGCGTGCGTGAGAGCGTGCGTGCTTACGTGCGTGCGTACGTACGAGCGTACGAGCGTTCTTGCGAGCTTGCGTGCGTGCGTGTGTACGTGCGTGCGTGCATGCGTGTTTTTCGTTTGATCCTCGTGCTAAAGCAGTGCTAGTCGATTTTATGTAGTTGTAGGAACTATTGTGTTGACTAAAAGCTATAATTGGAAGCGTTGCTTGCTATACCCAGGCCGTGGAGTTATGTTTAATTAGCTTTTTTGACAGATGTATTTATTTATGATAAGATCAGGCTTGCATGTAAAGTAATACAGAGGTGAAACTAACTAGCTAATGTGTTTTGCTGCTACACGTATCACAGTATTGAAGATTCTGTTTATGTATTAGAAAACGTACTACAACCTCGAAACAGAATGCAGATAAAAATTGAAGGAAGTGAATAAGGTACAACAACTTCTGCGTACGAGCTGAAAGATTTGAAGCGTGTGCAATTATCGTAAACACGGATCCTACAAACAAACCAGGTCAGCATTGGACCGCTATCTACATTGACGAGAACGGTAATGGAAAGTATTTTGATTCCTTTGAACTAGCACCGCTAAGATATCATTTACGCTTCCTAGAGAAGAATTCCCGATGCTTAGTATATAATAAAACAATATACAAAACTATCATTCGGATGTATGTGGACGTTATACCTTAATGTTTCTATATTTTAGATTACATAATTTACCTGTTTGATTTTGTAGAAAACTATTTTAGTACATGTTTAATTCTAAATGATGAGGTAATCAGGTTATTGTTTAACGCGTTATCCAACCATTCTATTCTGATAAATAAAAGAGATTTTTACTGCTTTAATTGTTTTAATCAAGAGCCCTGTAATAAAAAAAATAACCTCATTTTTTTTTCTTTTAATTCAGCATGTGTGTTTTTAAAAATCGTGTTATAAAATTTATGATTTAGTGTTTTTTTTTTAAAGAAATTATGTTAACTATTTATATTGGTAATCAATTTTAGACTATTAAATTTAACAAAGTTATATAATTACACGGTAATTAGCTAAAGTAAACTTGAACAGTGATTTCTTACTACATATTGTTGTGGAATTTAAAACATGTAACTTTCCAAACTCTTAATACGGTTTTTTATAAAACAATTTGTGTGTGTCCGTATGTACAACTTGAATATTTTTTCAAACCGAATTGTTATTAGAAGGGTAAATACGATTTGCTGTAAGTGCGATAAAGATAATAAGGTTGTTTGTATATTTTACACTATGGGGAAATCAATAGGTGGTTTTTACACAACCTAGAAAGTTTAATTACACAGGCAACACAAAGCGGTGACTATCACTGAAGCAGTACATCAAAAACGTTCTTTAAGTACAAAGCTGGTAAGTGTGGTGCTAACCCTTTATTTATTTACAGGTTTTTAATTACAGTTATAAAAACACATCTAAGCATTAAGTTTCTTTAAAAATATTAAGGCGTCCAACATTTTAACGGTCAGATGGATATTAAACATATTTCAATGCAGGTAAACTATGTTTTAATATTCGTTTTAGAAGACAATATTGCTGTTATGTAATTAATTAACTTAATAAAATAAAAATAAAATAAAAATAAATATAATATATATAATTTTATTATATAAATATAATAAAAATAAAAATTTATTTTATTAGGAATGTCAGTAATTTTTTTTTATAGCTCACTGAGGATTTTTAATTATGACATTTACATTAAAAATAAGTGTTCTATAATTAAATTTTACTGTCATTCAAATTCTCCCACGGAAGATCAATCCTTAACACAGCTGCTATTTTACATCCTTATTAGAGAATACGTTTTCTCGTATAGGTAAAAGATCATCCAATAGCATTTGACCATTTTAAAGCAATAGGATCGATAATAATATCTTATTGATTATGCAATTTCCAACATTGTATGCGTGTGCAACCTCCAGGGGCACTGTTCTTAATATAGCCAGAAGGACCTTAATATCATCAAAAATAAGCCTAAGACCAACCTCAAGTCCAGCCCCCAGGTCCAACCCTAAGACTTATCCCTAGACCAGCCCCCAGCCCTAAGACTTATCCCTAGACCAGCCCCCAGCCTAAATACAGCCCTAAGCCAAGCCAAGACCAGCCCCCACCCCTAAATACAGTCCTCACGTTAGCAGCCTCAAAAAAGTCCTAGCTGTCAAAAGGTCCTTAATACAACCATAACGTTTGAAAACAAAACTCCCAAAAGAAATCATAAAAATAAGGGTAATAAATACGGTCCTATACGTAAGCGAGTAAAAATAATTAGGGTTGAAAGGGCCTCCGAAAAGAAAAGGGTAGAAAATACGGTCTCACACGTAGGTGTGTGAAAATCAGAGATAAAAAAGGGTTGAAAACACGGTCTCACACGTGGATGTGTAAAAATAGGGGTGAAAAAATACGTCTTACACGTGCGCAAGTAAAAAATAATTAGGGTTGAAAAAGGGCCTTCGAAAAGAAAGGGTTGAAAATACGGCCTCACACGTGGGTGTATGTAAAAAATAATTAGAATATCATAGGACATTTATTGACGTGCAATGAACAACTCGCCCGCATCATTTCCAAAAGGTTCATTCACTATTAGAACATGACTATCTTCCTCGTGTGCAATTTTGCGAATGGTTGCAAAATCAAAGACACGATATTTCTTCTTCAATTTTGTTTACTGATGAAGCTGGTTTTAGCCGTGATGGTGTTCTGAACCTACGTAGTATGCACCATTGGAGTGATGAAAATCCTCATCAAACCGTAATTAGAAGTCACCAATATGGGTTTTTTATTAATGTGTGGGCAGGTATAATTGATAATTACCTAATTGTCCCATTTTAATTGCCCAATCGATTGACAGGTGAACTGTATCGAAATTTCTTGGAGAATGAACTAAATACGTTATTAGAGTATGTTCCATTGCCTATTATTAGTAGAATGCGTTACATCCATGATGGTGCGCCAGCTCACTTTTCTCGATTGGCAAGGGAATTTTTGGATAGGAGATTTGGAAATACGTGGATTGGTCGAGGGGGACCCTGGCCAGCTCGTAGTCCCGACCTTAATCCCCTCGATTTTTCATGTTGGAGATTCATGAAAAATGATGTTTATTCTATAGAAATACATAATGAAGAGCAACTATGGATAAGAATGATGGAATCCGCAGATAGATTCCGTAATAACCCAGGAATATTTCAAAGATGCCGTCAATCCTTAGGAAGAAGAATTGAAAAATGTATTGAAGTACAAGGACAACTATTTGAACATCTTCTAAAAATTTAGTGTTTTTTTAATCACTGCCCTTCATTGTTGCTATTAAAATTTAATTGTTGAAGTGTTGTCATTGTTTTTGCAAATAAGTTACTTTGGCGCTTTTGGATAATTTGCATGCATCAGATGCATTTTTCTCGTAAACCGTTGGTCCTAGCGACTTCAATAAGGTATATCTTTCTGAAGCAGAAAAGATGGGAAAATAAATTTTTCCAGTCGAAAACATACAGTGTAAGGCAAAACAGTTAGGACCGATTCAAACAAGATGGAAACCTGTATGTGGCGCCCTCTATCAGTAATTAAAGAAATAAGGTCATATTTGAATTCTGCGTGATAAAAAGCCCTTATATACAAAATTTCGTCCGCTTATTACATCATTGTAAAAAGATATTAAAAAAAAAAAAAATAATATATATATATATATATATATATATATATATATATATATATATATATATATATATATATCTTAGTCGTAGACTGTTCAGGAATCCTTCTCCTTCTCAGCCCTGGTTAATCCATTCTTGTTCGTGTTGCGAGATTTTGTGTTATTGTATACTATACAATCATGAGATGTGGTTATTTTTGGTGTAAAAAAATGAAAGAAAGATTTAATTTTATTTGAATATTGGTGATAATTAAAAATTATTATTAATTTTACTAAATACAAAAATAAAAAGTTTACCTCGGGTAGGATTTAAACCTACGACCTGTACTATGCTAGAGTACCGCGCTAACCAACTGCGCTATCGAGATTCAAGTCCCAATCGATGTAAATTTTCTCTTTATGTATAAATACATAAAGACAAAATTTGCATCCATGTAAATTTTGTCTTTTGTATACCGGCTGTTGGGAAAGAGTTCGTTGAATTCGAGGTGGTCCCTGAGTCGCCTGACTAGAATCTGTCAGAAGCATTTTCCGAGGTAACTCAGGAGGGAGATGGGTCTGTAGGAGGAAAGTGTGGTTAGGTCGGAGTGGGGTTTGGGTATCATGACGGTAGAGGCCGATTTCCAGTTCGTCGGGAAGTGTGATAGGGTTAGGCATTTGTTGTAAATGTCGAAGAGTAATCGGAGGGCTGGGTTTGGTAGGTGCCGGAGGATTTTAAGGTTTAGGCGACATGACCTGGGGTTGAATTTCTTCTTTTTTTGAAGTAAACGCTGACCTGGCCAGGAGCGATGCAGGCGAAGAAAGGATTCTCGTTATCGAGTTGGATTTCGGGAAAGTTAAGGTTGCGGAATTCTTTAAGGCGGATCTCGAGGGGTGCTTTGAGCCGGTTGTGGAGACCGAAGAAGTCGGCCTTTCCTCGGTCGGAGGAGATTAGGTTGCACTGAAGGTCGGTTAGGTGGGATTTAGGGTTTACTTTCCTTCTGGTCAGTCTATCGAGCAGTTGCCAGAAGAGTTTTCCATTTCTGTAATCTAACTGGGAGATGGCGCTGGTCGAGGAGTCTTTGGCGTGTTTGTTTGCTTCTCGTCTTATTTAGGCGTTAAGACGATTGTATTCGGTCTTGAGAGCCAAATCCCTATATTGCAAGAATTGGCCATAGATTCGTCTTTTTTCTTTGATCCAGTTCACGATGTGCCGTGGGAGCGATTTGCGGGAAATGTCGACGTTTTTCAATGGGATAGAGATATCGACCGCTTCCGTAATCACAGAAGTTAAGTCTCTAATGGCTCTCTCGAGATTTTGGGTCGTTTGAAGATTGGGTGTTGGAAAACACACTCCAGTCTGCTTTCAAAAAATCTTTAATGCCTGCATATTGAGGAGATGCTGGACAAAATGAAGTTTTGACCAATAGTGGTAAATGATCTGTGGTGATCGTGGGGCCTAGAAAGCACTGACAGTCGAAATAGTGAACTATGGGTTCTGACAATGATATGGTCTATTATTGAAGCACCTAGATGCTCGAAATATGTAGGCTGTGTGTCAGTGACTCGTAAAAGCGGCAACTGTAACAAAGCTAATGATAGCTTGATACCGTAAGCTATTACTTCTGGAGTCACCGAATTGGGTGTGGCGGGAATTGAAATCACCTAGGATGACTGCATTAGGGAGGCTGCAGGTGTAAATTAAAAGGTCTTCGGGTAGGGTGTTATGGCCTGGCGGGTTGTAATATGAAATGAAGACGATCGGGGTGGGAAAGTGCACCGTCAAAGCAACGCATTCGAGATGCTGTAGGTGCGCAGGAAGTCGAAGTGGTATGGATGGGAAGCAATTTTTAATTGCGAGGGCGGTTCCGTGATGGCTGTTGTCTAGGAAGGTGTGATATGTGTAAGGGTTGGGTAATCGGATTACGGAGATCGCCGTCCGAGTGCCGTATACGCAGGTGCCAGTACACCGTTGGAAGTAGGACCGGAATGACGAATCTTGCACACGAATTTCGCCGGTCGGGAAACATGCTAAGAAGGGTATGAGTGAGGACATGCAGGAAGTGCTAAATGGAGAGGGGCTCTGTGTCTGGAATGGGTTTGAAGTATGCGGTGTCTTCTGAGTTGGGCTCTGCGGAAGACAGGATGGGGTTAAGGATTGCCATCTTTGACGGGGAACTGGAAGGTTCCGTCGCTTCCGGCACTTAAAAGAGTAGGAAGGGTGTGCTTCCCCGCGTTGTTACACTTCAGGTTAGCGTAGGATTTACAGGATCTGGTTCGCCACAGTTGAGGCAACAGATGGAGCGGGTATGACACTCGGCGGAATGACCTACTTGCGTGTAGGCAATACTTGGGGAGAGTTGTGGGATAAGAGAGGGATCCCAACGGTAGTGTCGCCCGAACATGACGACATCGCGTGCGAGGAGGAAGTCGATGGTGGTTTTGGATTGGGTGATGACGCGGGCTAGGGATGTGGCAGTGTTGGTGGCCTTAGAGGTGATACGAACGACCTTGTTAATCTCACGTCGCGATTCCGCTTATATAGTCCGCCGTCTGACGTGATTGGATATAGATCTAATTTCGTGGTCAGACGGGATTGGTCAAACATGAAACGAGATTGTGACGGGGGTTCTTGCATTGAAATCTTAAGCGATTTCTTGATTACGGAAGAAGCGGTAAAACTTAATTATTTTAACTGCATTTTCTATAACATGAAGGCATAATTTAAAATAATTAATTTGCGTATTTTTTATATATTTATTAGCGATTAGCTTTAGTAAGGACTATGTTAGACAGCAAAAAAGAAAAAGTTATATAAAAATAGAGAAATTGCAAGAGAAAAAATAAAATATGAAGTTTAGTGTCAATCTATTTTTACAGTCTGAAATGCAGAAAAATGGTAGTAGGTTTTGGCTATATGTCGTGGAAAGTATATGTTTCAGGTAGCCCTTAGTGATACCACTCTACTATACAGGGTGGACGAATTTGCATTACACAGCCGCTAACTTGATAATAAATACTTTTATTTGTTACTCATTTGCAAACGTCAATTTATCAAGTGAGCTTATTGACGTTGAAAGTCAATCTTAACAAGCTAGCTACTAGTTAAAAATTTACAGGTTAGAGACGAAAGTTGTTGATTTTTTACAAGTTATACACGACCGTACCTTGTTCACATTTATTAGCAAAATAATAAACAGTAAAATAAACAATAAGCACCGTTGTGAGAGTAATGATTTCAAAGGTAACGAGACATTGTTGCAAGTTAACTGCTAGTTTTACAAATTAGTAGCATTATTTACATTCGAAAATTGTGTTCTATCTGCATCATAAATGAGTAACAAGTAAATTATATAACAATACACGCAAAGTTTTATTGGCTCCAGAAAGTTATATCCTTTTGTCCGCCAGTAAAACCCTTTTTACCTTGCTAGTAATGTTATGTACCATTAAGTCATTCTTTGTGCTCTTTTCAACTCTGTGATTAAAAACCCTCCCATTAAAAAAACAAAAGAGCCTATAAAACCCTATAAAATTCTGAATATGACACAATTATTATTTTTTTTAAAGCGATAAATAAGTTTTTTATGGACAATAAAAGTACAGTTGATCGAAGCAAACATGATAGTTGAGAGGGCGGAGCTAGCGCTTTCCTTAAAAAAACAAAAGAGCAGCGACATGTAGAGTGATGTTTTTAAATGGAACACCTTGAATTTAATCTTATACACAATTTTGTGTTTCAATTGTGTAATGCATGGCCTACTACGACAATTTCCTTTATTGCTTCTAACTAATTTATTTCTCACTGTAAAATAAAAATAAAAATGGTGACGTATTCAGAATTTTCTAGGGTTTCAATTTATAAAATAAAATTCAGGTGGTTCCATTTAAAAAAATCACTCTACTTGTCGCTACTCTTTTGTTTGTCTTAATGCGAGGGTTTTTAATCAGAGAGTTGAAAAGAGCACAAACAATTAATTAGAAATTCTTATTATCAAATGTAAATATCTTGATATTAACGAAGTTAGCGTCTGTGTAGTGTGTAATGCAAATTGGCCCACACTGTATATTCTTGAAATTGTAGATCTGAGCTTAGTATAGATTTGTATTCTTCAAAACTTTTTTAAGTATATTTTTATTCCGCCAGTTAAAATAACAACCTCTTAACACAATTTTCAAAATTTTGCTGATAATGGCTATTTAAGCTATTCTGTAGTAGGATTTCAGCAAATGTTTTTTTCTCTATTCTTATTTATCTAATTGTAGTTACTACAAATTCCAAGTAAAAAGTTATTACAAAATTTGCTTAACAATTGCAAGAAGGTATTTCATTACGAGTTATCTTATTATGATTTAGAAATATATTCACAATGAAATGAATATAAATGTTAAGGTTACTAAATAGCTTTATTGCAGCAAGAAAATGAAGTAACAGTATTATTTATATAAATTCAACAAAACATTTTAGTTATTTTACTTTCCCATTGAATTATCTATTTTAGAACTTTAATAAAATTCCATAGGAAATAATGAAACAAAAATTAGGTTATTATAGCAGTTCATATTCCAGTTATAGACTAATATTTGAAGTTCACACAAATAAATTAAAGATAACTGCACCATCTTACAGCATATTGCACAATTCAGCAGTTAAACGGAGATTTTATATCATTAAAAAGGAAGTCTAGATATTACAGAATCCTCTATTTTGTGTTGATATGTAAGAAAACTGTAAACATGAAATATACCCATTACGTGGCGTCCTCTCACAGTTCAGTTTTAAGAATTATTGTCAAACGTACTTGCCTCAACTTTTCATGAATAGAAAAGTTTTCAAATAAGTAAATGGGCGGAATAATAATAATCCAAACATAATTTTTTAATGATGACAATTGATAAACAATTTCTAGTTTGCAAGTCTTGTGAAATATACACTTTCAAAACACTCAATTATTTAAATGTTATAAAACAGATATTTTTTTCTTCATCGGTTATATAATATGAAATCAACCATTTAAAGATATTTATTGTATTGTAATATAGAATCTTATATCAAAGTCAATAGTTTATGTTATGAAAAACACAAATTTATACCTATATTGTGTTTAATATTAAGAGTGGCACTCTATAGTAATTGGTGATGTACCCATTGTTACACCTTTAATAATTGGTGGGTATAACTAATAAAGGGAGTGGCGGCTGGTGTATAAGTGCTGCATAGCTGCAGAACCACCAAAAAATTGACATTTATTTGTCGAATAAACAATATTATGCTGTTGTTAAGATTAAATTAAAATAAGTCACAGTTGCCTATGAATAAAAGGTTTTAAATGTAAATAACGCGGCATGGTTTCCGAAACAGCCACAATATGTAGTAGGCCAGTGTATTTTATCTCCGACGTTATGCTGATATATACAAGGTGTCCCAAAAATGCGTATTCGGTCGATAGCTCCTTAGCCATTAAACTTAGAAGATAAGTTTAAATAAGAAAGTTGTCTATTTTTATAAGCTGCATAATCTAAAAATAGTTTGGTTTCTACAGAGTGTAATGTAAAAGCGGTACAATACAGAACTTTTGATTTTTAAATAGAACACCCTATATATTATTTTATTTTTCGATTCTCCTTATAATTTTACATCTTTTTTATAAGAATTACTTACAAGGTAATCTTACAGTTTTTGAGATATTTGCAAAGTTAACTAAAAACTAACATTTTTATGTAGTACTTCAAGTAGGCGTATCTCTGTTATTTTTAAAGATAAAAAAATAATCTTTAGTATAGAATTTATTCATACATGAACTTACTTTAATTTATTGTCAAAATTGGATTTCAATATACAGAGTGATCATAAAAATTAATTCAATAACATAAATTTGAAAATACTATATTTTCATTTTTTTAAATGGCACACCCTACATTTTTTAATGCCTTGTCTCCCTCTATTAATCGGCTTTCATTTCTATTAAATATGTTCAATATCTATCTCTAATAGTTTCGGAGATATTTAAGTTTGTTTAATTTTTTTCGTTGATAACACTGAAGAAGAGTAAAATTAGTCGGTCAAACCAAGCTATGAATACATAAGAAACTAAAGAACATATTAACTGAAATACAAACACTTAAAATTATAATAAATGATCAAGGTGACCACCATTTTGTTGTTGGCAAACATGAAGTCTTTGAATAAACGGGTGATAATAAAAATTAATTCAACAACGTAAATTTGTAAATGCTATATCTTCATTTTTTTTAAATAGCACACCCTATATTTTTTAACGCCTTGTCTTCGTCTATTAGTCGGCTTTAATTTTTATTAAATATGTTCTATACCTATCTCTAATAGTTTCGGAGATATTTAAGCTTGTTCAATTTTTTTCGTTGATAAAACTGATGAAGAGTAACGTTAGTCGGTCAAAGCAAGCTGTGGATACATAAGAAACTAAAAAATATTAACTGAAATACATAAATTGTAATTATAATAAATATTTATATTTTTTAAAAACACGGTCAATGGAGATTCATTTTTAAACTTCTTGCGCAACGAATTTGGAACTTTTATTGAAGATTTACCTATACAAACCCTTAGAGAAATGTGGCTGCAATTAGATGGCGCTCCTCCGCATTTTAGCAGAAACGTTAGAAATTATTTAAATATCCAGTTTCAAAACAAATGGATTGGAAGAGGAGGGCCGATCTCCTGGCCTGCAACATCCCCTGACTTGACAAAGCTGGACTTTTTTCTTTGGGGTTGGATTAAAGAAAAAGTCTATCAAACTCCTCCAACGACTGTAGTTGGTATGAAGGTAAGAATTAGAGACGTCATTCAAAATATAAATGTTTCCACGTTACGAAAAGTAAATTTGTCGTTTATTCAAAGACTTCATGTTTGCCAGCAACAAAATGGTGGTCACATTGAACATTTATTACAATTTTAAGTATTTGTATTTCAGTTAATATGTTATTTTAGTTTCTTATGTATTCATAATTTCCTTTGACCGACTAATGTTACTCTTCCTCAGTGTTATCAACGAAAAAAATTGAACAAACTTAAATATCTCCGAAACTAAAGATAGGTATAGAACATATTTAACAGAAATGAAATCCGACTAATAGACGAAGACAAGGCATTAAAAAAATATGGGGTGTGGCATTTAAAAAAAATGAAGATATAGCATTTTCAAATTTATGTTATTGAATTAATTTTTGTGATCACCGTGTATATTGAAATCCAATTTTGACAATAGAATAAAGTAATCTCATGTATGAATAAATTCTATACCAAAGATGGAATTACTACATAAAAATGTCAGTTTTTTGTAAACTTTGCAAATATCTCAAAAACTGTAAGATTTAGCTTATAAAAAAGATGTAAAATTATAAGGAAAATCGAAAAATAAAATAATATATAGGGTGTTTTATTTAAAAATCAAAAGTTCTATATTGTACCGCTTTTATATTACACCCTGTATAAACCAAACTGTTTTTAGATCATGCAGCTTATAAAAATAGACAACTTTCGTATTAAAACTTATCTTATAAGTTTAATGGCTAAGGAGCTATCGACCGAATACGCACTATTGGGACACCCTGTATATATATATATATATATATATATATATATATATATATATATATATATATATATGCATACTCACCGGCAAAATAATCGATCCCCTCAAAACGTTGATGAAGTTTGCTCATTAATAAATTTGTTATTTTAAATTCGATTTGATTATTTTTTTGCATATTGTAGGTAAATTTATATCAAATCTAGCACGTTTTGAATTTTAAGAAAATTGGGCGTACGTTATTTTATACAGGGTGACACAACGTGTGTTTTTTACTTTATCAAGACACATCGTTTCTTTACAATTTCTTTTTTTATTTATTACAATAGCTCAATTTTGATAACAGATTCAAGGGTTTAAGAAAACGTTGTATTTTTACATTTTCCTATGGTAGTAACCGTAAATTTACCAGGTCTCCTGGTACGCAGTCCAATATCAAAAATCCGCCGCCTTAGTGTTCTATAACTTACTTGAACTTGCCTTACGTCCTCTAATCTGTTTTTCATTTGCACAGAAGTAACTTTTCTGTCCTTCAAAACATTTAGCGTTATAAAGCTATTAACTCCTCACTAGTACATTTTTTTCGACCACAATGATTTCTTCTTGTGAATGCACCAAATTCACGAAACCGTTTTAAAGCTCTTTGAACTTTACATCTTGAAACGTCCAACACTCTGGCCACATAATACTGTGACCTACCATCCTGAAGCAAAGCAATAGCTCCCGCTGCGTCGGTTATAGAAAGATCCATATTTTAAATTACTATTCGACAGGAAACATTCAAAAATTTAATAGATTTCACAACTGACAGTAATTCCATAGCACTCTATGCAAACAAGTAAAATTCGTAAACTTATTGTTATTGCCATAGGAAAAATATAAAAATGTAACGTTTTTCTTAAACCCTTGTAAATTTTACAAAATTAAGCTATTATAATAAAAAAAAAATTGAATGTAAAAAAACGATGTGTTTTGATAACAAAATAAGAAATTGCAGGGTGGAACAACTCTGACACTCCACGTGTGGATTAAAAGTTAGAGTAAAAAACACACTTTGTGTCACCCTGTATATAATGACGTATGCTCAATTTTGTTAAAATTCAAAACGTGCTAGATTTCATATAATTTACCTACAATATAAAAAAATAATCAAATCGAACTTCATCAACTTTTTGAGTGGATCGATTATTTTGCCCGTGAGTATATATATATATATATATATATATATATATATATATATATATATATATATATATATATTTTATCTAGGCTGCTGCAGTGCACAGATCTGCCAGATCACTTTCGTAATTTGACTCGACATACATTTGTCACATTTCGCACCCGTTAAGATGCATTAAAAATACGTAAAGTTTGAGGTGCAATTATAGTAGTGCATTACTGTGTTTTGGGTGAATAACGTACCCTATAATTGCGGCAAGTGTAAAGTTACGTTTGAATTTGCAAATTCTTTTTATTATTATGTAAGTGTAGCTTATTCACAATTGATGTTATTTTTTATTTAATTAATATAAAAAGGTTTTTTTAGATATAGTTATGAAGAAAAAAATGGTTTAAAAGAAAGAGGTCGTCCGCTACCAGATATTGTGATAGAAATAGCTAGGGTTAGTCGTGGGAAACAGTATAAACGTCAATTTTCCAGGGATATTTATAATAGAAACGAGTGGATTTGAGGATGTAATAAGAAAAACGCTTTATTTTGTTGTCCGTGTGTGTTATTTAGTGGAGATAAAGCATAGGCGGAGATGGGTGCAACTGACTTAGTGCAGCTAAGTGAAAAAATAAAAAAAACATGAAAATTCCATAGTCCATCTTCATTATACGATAGAATTAGCTTTTCTGGGCACTACTAGTATTAGAGCTCAGTTAGATTCGGCTTATTGGAAAAATGTACAGCAACATAATGACAATGTTACGAAAACCAGATCCGTCCTATCTAAAATTATAAATTGTGTTTTGCGGCACTTTCCAGGAACATTTCGTGGATTGATAAATTTCTCTGCCGAACTTGGCAAAGCTTTGAGTGGGCACCTTATATATATATATATATATATATATATATATATATATATATATATATATATATATATATATATATATATAGCGGGTTTCGGATGTATTCCTTGTGTATAATGTCATTCTAAGCTCGAAATATGACCCTGAACCTTATTTTATGAAACTCAGCAATTATGTTGCTACCTCAATCAATCTATACAGATTTTAGTTCACAACAACAAGCTTTAGGCGGCGCGGCAGTAGTCTGTATGTACACTGTATTTAAATGTGAGACCCACGATCTTAGAAACCCGAAACCTGGCAACATTGTTCAATGGTATCTTAAAGCAAGAATGAAGACCAAGTTTTAAAACATTGTTACTCACGCGTAACTCACTAAAACATACTGTAAAAATGAGTGCCTCCCCACTTGCTCATATAATAAACCTTCTGGTTTCAAATAGTATATTTCTCAGTGGACTAAAACCCGCAATTGTTATCCCACTGCTCAAACAAAGCAATTCTAATTTAATAGAGAGCTGCAGACCGCTCTTTCTCCTATCCAGCATTTCTAAAATTCTTAAAAGCAATCAAATTTTTCGGATTTTACAGCAGTTTGAATTGCAGTTCCACAGTGTCCTATTGTAAGACCAACGCTTTATAATTTACTAATGATCTTGCTAGATATCTTGAAAGCTACACCTTTATTATGCTGATGACTAGTGGCGCTAGTTTTGTCATAACAGGTAACATTGTCTTATACAACTGAGAAAATGTATACAAAAATAATGTGCTGGTCTGGTACGGACAAATTAATAATAAACCATAACAAAACATCAAGGAATCAGTTTTTTGCAAATTGGTCAAACATGCTTGTCAACAATATTGCTTCAATGTAGATGGTAACTATGTTACATATGTAGAACGTACTACAATGTTTGGAATACACATTGGCATACTACATTAATGGAAGATTGTCTCACATTTGCTACACAATCTTTCTGTAGCATTGTAGCTCCGACAAGTTAAAACAGCTATATTTCAACATTCTTCTCAGTTTATTAATATACGAAAAGGTTTAATAGACATCTTCAAATTAGGTACTCCAATATAAATGTTGGCTAATAGAACACTTTCTCATCTTCCGTCCACTTTTGCCTTGCCCTAATGTTGTCAAAAAAATAAAGTTTGAGCAAGAATAACAATTTTTTTGAAATCACCTTTTTTCAATTCTTGTCTCTTGTTTTTTTAGCCGATTTTTTTTACATTTTTCTTTGATATATTCACTTAAATTTAAAGAAAAAGACATATACGCAAGACTCATTCATGACTACGTTTTAAATTATACTCTACCTTCATCGACTTACATTTGAGGTTCTAACTCTTCCAACCAAGTTTGTTCTTTGTTTTTCTTATGAACAACAGTGCTATTTGTAAAACAACCAAGACCACAATTGTTTCGTTCTATTACAATAAGTCATTTCACAAGATCCATAATTATCGAAAAAAATTGTAGAAACTTAGAGAGGACGCACAATTTTTTCAAGGACACTCAATGCTCCCTTTAAGAAAAGGTGAAATCAAAATTGTTTAGGGTTCGCTCTTCTTTCCACCGGTAACTACTCTCTTAAAATTTCTATTTAATCTTTCTTCTGAAGCACTTGTTGCAGGCGAAAACGGTATTAACACGGAAGGTAACAGATATTCAATGGTTCGCCGGCTAACTCGGTGGGATGTAAGTGATCGTGGACGTATTTCTCACCTTTGATCTTGAAGGTGGCTTCGCGTATTGTCGACAATTGCAAATAAGCGTGATTAAGTCGTGTAAAGGGCGACAGACTGTTATTAAGACTAATCCGGCAATAATACACTTGAGTACGCGTAGGTAAATCAACCAAACGGACAAAAACGCACCTACCTGGTCGCGAATTTTCTTCCAGGTGTATCCGGTAATTCTAAGTACACAAAACACAAACTAAATATTTAAAACAGTTACAGAAAAATAAGACATCCAAAAAACTTGTTATTTACCAAAGTTTTATCGCCAATTTTACTCAAAAGATAAACAAGCATAAAATTCAATAACGCTGTTAAACATTATCTAAATTGGGTATGTTAAATGAATACTCTATCAAAATATAAATAAATAACTGTGTTCGTGCATGTTGTCCGCTCATAACCGCTGCTCCATCATAACTCTCTGCAATGAGCTTTTGTGGAGAATTTCCAATTAATGTGTCTAGAACATTTAAAATATGAGCTAGGGTTTCCGCGTTACATTTTTTTGGGTTTAAGTATGTACAAAAACGATAACTGCGATAACTGCCAGAAAAGGTGCTTGTTGAATTTCTTTTATTCTTCATGGCAAACCTCAAGCATGCAGTCCAACAAGACGTTTTGGATTTATTTGTAAGTAATTTTAAATACAGAAGCGTTTGTCAGGTGCTCACTCAAAGCTTTGCCAAGTTCGGCAGAGAAATTTATCAAAGCACGAAATATTCCTGGATTTTCGAAAGCGCCGCAAAACAACTTATAATTTTAGATAGGACGCATCTGATTTTCGTAACATTGTCATTATGTTGCTGTATATTTTTCCATTAAGCCGAATCTAACTGACTTCTGATACTAGTAGTGCCCAGCAAAGCTAATTCCATCGTATTTAATTTTAATGTTTTTTAATTTTTTCACTTAGGTGCACTAAGTCAGTTACACCCATCCCCGCCTATGCTTTATCTCCACTAAATAACACACACGGACAACAAAATAAAGCGTTTTTCTTATTACATCCACAAATCCATACATTGATTACTTTTTACATAAATTAAATATTTCTATTCGTTTTCGAGATATTGGAGCGGAGTTTTAAGTGAAAAACCCTGTATGATATATATATATATATATATATATATATATATATATATATATATATATATATAGTGTGTCTCCGGATTGGTTGGACGACTCTTGTAAAAGGAAAAAAAAGTGTGATTTGAAATTTGAGCTTCTGGGTTTCAGCCCTGCTTGGTTTCAAACTCATTTTTGACAGAATTTTAGATTCGAATAATCACGTGTGGTTTTAAAAGAATAATTTTTCACACCAGCAACAGTCCTTTTCTGTAAGAGATACGACAAAATGTTACTAAAAAAAGTTGTTCAGAATAAAAAATTACGTATGTGTCTAGGCCCACTGTGATTTTTTAGATCTTTTTAAATTTTTTTCTTAAAAATTCGGACGCCTTGTAAAAATACGACAAATTTTTATTACAAGTTGTTCTGCATTAAAAGTGTACCCGAACAGAACAAAAAATTTATTTAATTCAGTGTTACTGTATTGGTGCGAGATCGATTTCTTCTGTAATTAACCTTTTTAATGAAAAATCCTGATGAAACAGTACAAAAATCATACGCGAGCTGGCTAATAAACATTTGTTGGCAAACTGGAAATGTAAATAATGTAAAAAAATAAAAGAAAGCTTTGGATGAAAATGATGCAACAACATTGATAGCATTAAATTCGGTAGAAAACGATCCAAAATTTCATTGAGAAAGCGAAGTGACAATTCAGGTGGAAGCGGAGCACATTTGCGCAGAATTTCTTAATGCTGTAACATCCATGCATTTAAAGCACAATTTATTCACACGCTAGAAGATGGTGATGAAGGTACAAGATTAGATTTTGCTAATCTTTGGGAAAAGAAATCTTAAACAACCGACATTTTCATGAGCCGATAATATTTTCGGGCGAATCTACTTTCACAACAAATGGCGTCCCTTCGTCTCAAAATTGTAGATTTTGGAGCGAAGAAAATCCACAATAACAAATTAATTCCAGAAAGCAACACTTTAAAAAAGATTTTAATGTTATAAGGTGGCCCAGTTTTAGTGCTTATACTTTGGCAGCCGCTTTTAAAGTTACACCGTTTGCTTTTTCCTTTGAAAACAGGCCAATTCCATCAGAAAGTACGATTATGCGTACTGTTTGTAAATTTGAAAGATGTGGATGTTTAAATAATTGTAGAAAATGCAGTAGCATTGATAGTAATGATGGTGAGTATCCTGGTCGTAACTTAAACGAAGAGTGCGAACTCCAAGAAACTGCAGTGTGTAGTTTAGCAGAAACTAATTTCCCGCGCAGTAGTACAAAAATTGCTGAAGAAATGAATATTGAACCAATATCACAATATCTTGAAGAGTAATAAATACCGTTGCCATAAGTTGCAAACTGCACAAGAAATTTTTCCAGAAGATCATCAAAAGCGTATGGAATTTTGTGAAGATATGATGAATCGGACTAATGAAATCGAAAGGTTTATTGAAAATATTTTGTTTACCCACGAGTGTTCTTTTAACTTACATGGTCATCGCAATCCGTCTGTCGCTGTTGGTTACTCTCGGGAAAACAAACACATTACTATCCCTTACCGTACACAATACCCCCAAAAGGTTAATATGTGGGCAGGAATTTTACGCAATTCTATAATTGGTCCATCCTTTATCAACGAAAACTTGAATGCGGAAAAATATTTAAAACTGTTGAGAAACCAAATAGTTCCAGCTGTTCAACGCCTTAATATAAGTTTTGATGACATTTGGGATCAAGAAGATGGCTGTCTTGCTCATACCGCAATAAGAGTTCAACAGTTTTTGGAAACTACGTTCCCTAACCGTATTATTAGTGGAAAGGGTACTATTAAATATCCTCCTCGGTCACCTCATATCGCGCCGAACGACTTTTTTGTTTGGGGATACATATCCCGCAAATTCATGGGCACAGGCATGAACATGCTAACAATTTGGACGAACTTCGTGTCAAAATTACAGACTCTTTAAACAGCACCACCCAAGAACTGAATTTTATCACAGATTGGGTACACGCCTCGCGCAAGGTGGAGGTTTTGAAAAAAGTGTATTCTGTTCCTTTTTAAAAACAGTTGGTTTTTCAATAAGAATTATAATGCTAAAGTTATACCTTAAACCTTAAGTTATACTATCAATGTAATGTTAATGTTCTTGTTTGTAGCTCTCGTAAGTTTCTTCTTGGTTCTTCTTACGAGTAGTAACCGGCCCATGTTATAAATTCGCAATTACAATCAACTTCGATGTTTGAGGTATTATCATTTAATGTTTAAGTGTAAAGTATTTATTTAATAGTTTCAAAGAACACGCGACTTTTCAACATCATATTAATTGGTTTGGTTTAGTTAGAAATGTTGAAGCTAGATTGAAGGAGACTTAAGTAGTTCATATTTTGTGCCTACATGCAAATATGTACAAGTGGCAACATCGGTAAAGTTATGTCTCTCTCACACTCGTATAATGCTTATTGGGTTTCTTTCTAGCTTATTATAAGTCAGACCCGCAATAATGTTTTTCCATACATATAATATGATATGAATATGTAATAATATATGTATATATATATATATATATATATATATATATAATATGAATTATAGGTAAATTTGACTGACTAATAATATTAATAAATATTTAAACAAACAAAGGTTTGTTATAGGGAAATCAGTCAATTAATAATTAAGGCTCAAAAATGAAAACTCTTTTGATTTGTTTCTTTCTAACTTTCGGAAAATTTTCAAACAATCTGTAAACATTGTAACATTATTAAAATTAATATGTTAATAAATTAAAGATTAAATAATCAGTGAGATTAAAATTAAAGCGTACAACGATACAAAACTTTACAAATTTTTTTTATCATTTTTTAAATTATAAATGACAAATAATGGCAATTAAAACATATGACATATATGACTAAATATGTTTACAATATTTAAGATGTAAAAAGTAGATCGCAATGTATATATTTTAAAATTATAATAATAAAGATGTTATCAACTTGAAAAAAAAAAGAATATGAAAATAACAATTTTTTTTTAAAATAACCAAATATGTGTGATTTTTTATTAACAGTTAGTGTTAAAATTTATTTTCCAAAAAGTCTTTTAAAATAGTTAATGTCACGTCTCAAAACTTTTGTTGGACCAAAATTCACATTGTGAGAAAGACCAATTGCATGTTATGTCAAAGCATAAGAAAATCATTTACATTTTATCTCACTTTTGTGAGAGGTGATCCTACCCAATAAACAACGTGAAGTTTGGCCAATTTATTACAATCATTGCATGGAATGGAGTAAACAGTATTGGGACTCTCTAAATCAAATAAGGGAGCTTTTATTTTAATATATAATGTAAAAATCGTTTTAAGATTCCTAGTAGCAATTTTAATATCTTTTATGTTTTTGAAAACCTTTAAAAGTTTAGGAGTCAAGGCTGAGTCATTATTTGTCTAGTATCAATAAGAGTGTACATCACGTTTATTGTATTAGTAATAATTATATTATTACAGGTGTTAAAAATTAATTTATTGAAAAGATTTTAAAAAATTTTCAAAAAGAATATTTCTTAATTTAATTTAACTCAAATTTCTGTAATGTGGATGTGATAATTTATTAACTATACTTTTTAGTGATAAAACTAGATTAATTTTCATACAATAAGGATGATGTGAGTGGGAACTAATAAATATATTACTACAAATTGGTTTTCTGTACCATTCAGTACGTAGAAAGTTATTGTGGTCCCTATGAATCAACGTATGAAATAAAGGTATGCTGTTATTATTTTCTCTTTCGCAAGTGAACTGGATGTGCTGATTAATGCTATTAAAAATTAGTAAAACATCATCTATTTTATCAAATGGTAAAGCAAGTATAAGGTCACCAACATAACGTTTTATAAAATGACAATTAATATTTTTAGTTCTATCCAAGCAATCTTGTAAGTAATCATCTAAGAAAAAATTGCATAAAATTGGTGAAATTGTAGAGCCCATGGGGGTGCCAAAGATTTTTTTATAATAACAATCATTGAATAATAAAAAAAAAAATTTAATGGTATAGGAAACCAATTTGTAGTAATAGATTTATTGGTTACCATTCACACCATACTTGATAATGATGATAATTAATCTAGTTTTATCACTAAAAAGTAAAGTTAATAAATTATCACATCCACATTATAGAAATTTGAGTTCAATAAAATTAAGAAACGTTATTTTTGGAAATTATTTTCTCAAAAATCTTTGGAATAAATTAATTTTTTACACTTCCAATCTCACTTGTAATAATATAATTATTACTAATACTGTAAACGTGATGGACACTCCTCATATTGATAATGGACAAAATAATGACTCAACTTTATATTTTTATTCTTTACTATATATTCCAACCTTGACTCCTAAACTTTTAAAGGTTTTCAAAAATATAAAAGATATTAAAATTGCTATTTCTACATTATGTACTAAAACAAAAGCTCCCTCATCTGATTTAGAGAGTTCCAATATTGTTTACCCCATTCCATGCAATGATTGTAATAAAAGCTACATTGGCCAAACTTCACGTTGCTTATTGCGTAAAATCACTTCTCACAAAATTAATATAAAGCGTAAATTATTTTTTATATAAACGTAAATTTTATGCTTTGACAGAACATTCAATTAGTCTTCCTCGTAATGTAAATTTTGACCAAACAAAAGTTTTGAGACGTGAAATTAATTATCTTAAAAGACTCTTGGTAGAAATACATCTTAACACTAACTTTTCAAATAAAAAATCAGAGATAAATAAACTAAGCAATTTTTGGTATTACATTTTAACTTTTGGACATTAATATTAACCCTTCTATAATTTATGTATGGTTATTTTAAAAACAATTTAAATTATCTTCATATTTTTTCTTTCCAAGTGGATAACATCTTTATTATTATTTTTATTATTATACTTTTAAAATTTATACAGTGTGATCTTCTTTTTACATCTTAAATATTGTAAACATATTTAGTCAAATATAACATATGTTTTAATTGCCACTAATTGTCGTTTATAATTAAAAAAAAGGTAAAGTTTTGTATTATTGTACACTTTCATCTCAGTGATAGTAAGTAGTTAATAATTAATTTATTGTCATATTAATCTTAATAATGTTATAATGTTTACAAATTGTCTCGAAAAAGGAAATAAAGCTTTCCGAAAGCTAGACATAAACCAAAAGAGTTTTCTTTTGAGCCTTAATTAATTAATTGCTTTCCCAATAACAAGCCTTTGTTTAAATATTGATATATATATATATATATATATATATATATATATATATATATATATATATATATATATATATATATATATATATATATATATATATGTATGTATAATAATAAACAAACCCAGACATAATGAAAACGTTCAGTTCGCTTTCCATATCATAAATAAAACAGGTTGTTTCGTGATGATTGAATATGAGGCATTATGTAAATTGTACAACGTTATTCCCTAATTTTAATTTATTTAAAACATTTGAGTAAAATATGCCATAATAAACCATTTAAAACCCTTCCATAAATAGTGAACGATTTACAAAGGATTAAGTAACGTTCCTGTTTATGCAAATAATAAACGTTTCATTGACCTTGATTGATATAAACATCACATCTGGTGCAAGATTTCATATACGCATAAACTCCATCAAACGAAAATAAAAGGAATGCATTATTTCGCCTTCAACGTGCCCACGCAAGGAAGCCACTATCCACGCACGCCGTCCAGGTTGGTGTTCTACCCGTCAGGGATGCCCAGATTTAAGTATCCGAATATATTAATTGTTTGTGACTTATTTTATAGCTTAATTACTTGTTTGTACCAGAACATATTATTTATTTTACATTCATTTATAATATTAATTTAGTTTCCATTTCTAGAATCGTTCATATTTTTGTTAACCAGAATATTATTTTGTTTCAATATATGTATAAAATTTACTCTTACCTGATTATTTAAAAGTTATATAAAAGTCTAAAAACAAAACCCACTCCCACACTGCACTGTAGCTAGTTGAAGCATATTAACTAAATCCACATAGTGAAATTGTAAGTTGTCAAGGACCCGAAAGGGCCTTACAATATATTGAGGACTGAAATTGTTCCGAAGTTTTTTTTTCGATGTACTTGAAAATTAAAAGAGTATGTAATTTCGTTTAGTCACTTATTTTACGTATTCGAGGATAGCTGGCTTTATTGCAAATTAACGTTAGTATTGTCATTTTGAGAGGATTAGGTAGGTATTTTATTTCGGTTTACCTTAATAAATTGAAGTTTTTTAATTATATTCCTGGTTATATGAAAATGTAACTTTCACCATTATCACACATAATAAAATACTTACCTTTTTTGGATTTTTTAATGGTGTATTTTAGATTATACAATCTAAACATTTACAGTTATCTTAGTTATAGTAGCAATATCTATTAAAATTGTTAAAGATATTTAAACAATCGTTCAATGATTCCACTCTCATATTGGATGTGGTTTGATCTAGGATACAATGAACCTATAGTATTCCATCCAATTGTATATTCAATAGCTAGGTTTCTCAATAGAACTTATAAGGATATAACTAGATTTGAATCAGAATTTAGTATAAAAAACTCACTAGATCTGATAAATAAAATTAAGGAAATACATGTCCCAGAGGATTGTAGTTAATCAGTTTTGATATAGTAAACTTATTTCCTAATGTGCCTATTTATGTAGTTAAAAAATTGGTTAATAACGATTTGTGTAACAGTGAACTTAATGATAATGAGGCCGAGGATTTCAACAGATTATTTAACATCTGTATTAACCAAAACTTCTTTCAATTCAACAACAAAATTTACAAACAAAACTCAGGTTTAAACATGGGAGATTGTTTATCCCCCTTGTTGAGTGAAATCTTCCTTAATCGCTTTGAAACCACCTATTTGGAATGCAATTACCTATTCCAAAAATATGTAAAGTTTTGGTACAGATATGTGGATGATCATAGTCCTTTTTACAAGAAGTCAGGAAGAATTACAATCATTTCATTCACAAATAAATCAGTGGCACCATAGCATAAAGTTCACTGTAGAACATGCTGTAAATAATGCCTTACCATTTTTAGACATTAAGTTAAATATAATAGACAATAAATTTAGTTTTAAGATCTATCAGAAGCCAACTCACACAGATAATATATTACATTTTGATAGTAATACCCCTTACCAACACAAATTAGCAGGCCTAAATTCAATGATTATTAGATTATTAACCATACCTATGCCATTAGACAAGTTTGAGAAAGAACTAGATACTATTAACAAAGTTGCCGAGAGTAATGGTTATGAAGAAAAAATAGTCAACAAAATACTAACAAAAAAACAGAATAAATTACCAATATTGAGTAATACCGGTTTAATACCCACAGAAGCAGAAGATGTCATATATTTAGGCTCTATACCATACCTCAACAATATTTCTGAATCAATCCACAAAGTATTTAAAACCTGCAAATACAACATTTCTCATAAAGTAATTAACAACCTTACCAATGCTATCGGCAACAATAAAGACACCATAAATAAATAGATAAATCAGGGGTTTATAGATTGAAATGCCAGGATTGTAATGCTATATACATAGGCATGACTAACCATAACGTGATGGTGAGGGTGAGTGAACACCTAAGAGCGATAAAAACTAAGAGTGTACTTAACAATAAATCTAACTTTGCTGCACACATTTTAGAGTCAAAACATAATTTTAACCCAATACTGACACAGACATTCTATACAGCTCAGACAGATACAGAAACTTAATTAATTATGAAAACCTAGAAATACATAAACATATAAAGGACATGGGAGTAACAATGTTGAACGAGGTCGTAACCGATTGCCCCTGAGTTATGGCGAATGCAGTACCATCTTGACGTTGCTCACACCTAATTATTAAGTTTAACTTCCAATATTATATTCCACCACGTTTTCTTGTTTTTTTTTAAGACATTTTTAGAAGTTAACCTTTACAAAATTAATATTAAGTATTGGAATATTGACGTTATATGTGTGAGGTTGCTTCATAGTCCACAGATAATTATTTAGGTAATTTAGATGTGATATAGAGAAAATTTAGATGTGTAAAATTGTGCTTTTTGTAGAATTTGTAAGCTTTGATAATGGTCATCTTTTCGTATTATGACCGAAACATATGTCAGCATTAACATTTTATTGAATGTACAATTAGATGAGAGGCGATAGGTTAATTTTATCGTAGATGTTGAAACAATTTTGTCAAAGTTGAAAAATTAAAACATAAACATCAGCCTGCTATTAATATAACAGTTTGAGAAACGTAACCAATTATAGAATTCAATTTTAGTAAAGAATAACTAGGTCATTAAAAATTAAATATTTTGAAACTGCCTAAAAGATGACACATCAGAACACCCTCTAACGCTCGAAGGCTAACAATGAAAAATATCGGACATAAAACACATTTAACAAAATTTAATTAAGTTATGATGTAAGTGTAAAATTGTGAAAAACTTTAATTTGAAAATGATAGCAGCATTCACAAATATAAACATGACATATTTAAGACAGTAACAATATTTAATTTTTAATGACCTAGTTATTCTTTATTAAAATTTAATTCTATAGTTCGCTTCATACGTTTCTCAAACTGTTATATTAATAGCAGGCTGATGTTTATGTTTAATTTTTTAACTTTCACAAAATTGTTTCAGCAACTTCAACAATTTTAATCGATATTGCTACTGACTAAGATAACTGTAAGTGTTATTGAAACTTTAGATTGTATAATTTAAAATACACCATTAAAAAACCCAAAAAGGTAAGTATTTTATTATATTCCTGGTTATTTTAAGTACTGTTAAATACCTATAGTTTGTTGAATTAAGATGAAAGGTATATCAGGAACCGTTGGTGATTTCATTTCTTTCTTCAGTCTGTTATCGTAATTTCAGAGAATAAATTTTCGTATCGATTAAATTAATCGTAATTTGAGAGTTCTGTGTAAATAAATGTTCTCGTCATCTTAAATTTGGTGAATTTTGTTAAATGAATTGAGATTGTATCATATAAAATTACATTAAGTATAAAACTTATTACATTGTATGGCACATAGTTTAGTTGTCATTCGGTCGTCTTCTTTTCGATAATGGTTTGGTTTTAAACAAAGAGTTTGTATTTTATAGACGTTAGTTTAAGGATCATTATAGTAGAGTTTTGTTATCTTAGGTGTATCATATTACTAAGGTACCTTTGTGAACGCAGTTTCGATGCATGAGGCAATTTTTCAGTTCCGTTTTCGAGTTAATTCATGTTTGCCGCGATTTAAAATTGTAAGTAACCTTTTTTTTGATTGGTTATTGAAGATTTCAGTATTTTAATATTATTTTATTGAAATACGGACACAGGCACGGACACGGACACGTACACGTACCGGGATACGGACACGACACGGACACGGGCACGGGCACAGGTGAATGCACAGGCACAGGCTCAGGCACAGGCACAGGCACAGGCACAGGCATAGGCGCAGGTGTAGACACAGGCACAGACACAGGCATAAGTGCAGACACAATCGCAGACACAGGCATAGGGACAGGTACAGACACAGACACATGCACAGACGCAGGTACACGCACAGGCTCAGTCATAACTACAAGCACAGGTACAGGCACAGGCACGAGCACAGGCACATTCACAGGTACAGACACAGGCACAGGGACAGAGACAAGTACACGCACAGGCTCAGTCACAGGTGCAGATACCATGACAGACACGGGTACAGGCGCAGGCACAGGTACTGTCACCGACACATTCACACGCACACGCACACGCGCACGCACATGTACACGCACATGCACACGTATATGCGCACGCACACGTATTTGAAACCGGGCCTGCCGTTGCTTGAAATATGCCGATACCTGCATGTAAGTTTTATTTTGCAACACATACACACACTCGTGGAGAACGCAACTCCGGGTGTTGTTCCCGTAGTTTTCCAATTTCTCAGTCAGATACCAAGATTAGACCATTATTTCGGTTCTCAACATCCCGTGACTTGCGATAGAATCCGTAAAGGATACGTAAAACCAGTGTGTATTGAAATTCTAACTCCCTTAACGTAATTACCAGTTCTAAAAATTTACTTCCTATCTGAAGTCTTGAAATCGTATCTGTCTCAGATATAACCCAGATTACATAATTACTCCTATATCAAACCTTCTTTAATTTTTTTTTTATGATTGTGGACCTGAACAGGCTAAATAAGGCCTATCGTGCTAAAGCACTCAGGAACACTTAGGAGGATAGATAGAGGGACAATGAATTGCCAATAGATGCCTATGAACAGCTACCTTAAATTTTCTCATATAAGTGAGAGGAAAACAGGAACTAGGGAGATCATTCCAGAGTTTAGAAGGCGTGTAGAAAAATGTGGATTGCGCCCGTTTGGTACGACAAGTGGAGACTTGTACTGCATACTGATGATGTGAATGAGCGAACCGAGTGTTTCTCGCAAAGATAGCCGGAGATGGTATCAAAGAATGTAATTCACCAGCACAATAGCCGTTGTAATAACGATAATACAAAGAAAGAACTGAAACCATCCTTCTATGCTCAAGGGACTGTATGTGAGAAGTTAAGGACGGGTCATTTATAAGCCAAATCGCTCTCTTTTGAATACGATCAACGACATCGAGAGCGTATTGGGGAGCACTAACCCAAAGGTGAGAATTATATTCCAGATGAGGCCGAATTTGGGCCTTATACAGCAGGAGTTGTCGAGAGGTAAAGTACTGCTTAGATCTGTACAAAAAGGCTATTTTACGAGCAGCTGTTTTGGTAGCTGACAGAAGATGGTCAACCCATGAGAAATTTGCAGATACAGTCATACCCAACACAGTAATAGAGTCTGAAAACTTAAGAACTGAGCCATTCATACTTACAACAGGAAATGATCGATCTTTTTTGGCGGACATAAGGCAACACTGAGTTTTGTTAGCATTAAATTTAACTAGATTATTGCTTCCCCATTCGAGAATACGTTGAATGTCTTTGTTGATTGAATTTGCCATTTCAGCTTTAATTTCTTGATTTGACATAGAAGGTGGATTATCACTATGAGTAGACTGAGATGAACTACAGTGAAGAGTGTTATCGTCAGCAAAGCAATGGATGGGGTTAGTTGTTGAAGAAATAAGGTCGTTTATGTATAGCAGAAAAAGTGTAGGCGCTATAACGGATCCCTGTGGTACGCCCGCGTTAATGCTAACTTCTTTTGAAAAAAGCCATCAACTACGACACGTATTCGTCTTTTATCAAGGAAACTAGAAACCCAGTTGATGAGCGTATCATTTAACCCAAACGAGGTGAGTTTGGCAAGTAAACACGTATGCCAAACTTGGTGAAATGCCTTTGAGATATCTAAAGCGACTACAACTGTTTCACCGGACTGCTCTACTGTATTGTTCCAAACTTGGGTCACATATGAAAGAAGATCGCCTGTTGAACGACATTGCCTAAACCCATATTGGTGGTCACTAAGGAGTTTGTTAGTTTCAAGGAACGTGAGCAGAAACACAACAAAACGTTTGGTTTATCCTACCCGCCTGCATAATAAATATTCTTGTAAACCGAACGTTCCTGACCGTTCAAATACCTTACACCGCTCATGAGTTAGAGAACCACCAGGTCGCCTTCCACCATCACGACCTTCGCTACCGAGCGGTCTATACAAGCCGTGTATGAATTGCTCGCTCCGGCACCTAACCATTCGGTACGAGAATATCCATTATAAAATTTCCCGTGCGTAAATAACTATAAATACAGTAGCCATATCTTCACCGAAATTTCCATTACTAATTACCTCTTAATAAACATAAAAAGGCCAGAGAGCACACCAAACTTTTTGCATTAATATACCAACTAGTTACGAAACACAGCTAGAAAATATTCTAATTTTAAATTGTTATAATTGTATAACAAGCCGTGTATGTCCTTTTAAAAGTATTGATTTTTTGATCGACCTAGAAAAGCAAGGACTAAACTATTCACCACTGCATTATACCCTTTAAAAATATTTCCAACAAGAAATAACTTTGCGATAACGGTATAAATCCGGTACCAACTCCAGATTTCTACTAGGCAGCGCGGCACCTAAAATATTCCAGTATATTTGTTTCATTTTCTTTATTTTCTTGATTCTGTTCGTATAGGGAATTAGGCTCATTTCAGTTAAGTAAATATGGCGGTAATGTTACTTTCAAAGCAACCCTAAACCAGGACAGAGACCAGTCAAGGCCCGAGGCTAACTATTTGGTGGACGTCTTATTTTTGCGTATCTTGAGTTTTAGTATTTAATTACATGTAAATATTTTGAATTTATAAGTTAGATAGTATACTCATATACGAAATATACGTATCAAACCCTTTTAGTGTTCATTGGTCTACGTGGAATATTCGGTAGTAAACGATCAGCCTTATTTAAAGAATTCACACACAAGCACGCACGCACGCATGAACACACACGCACGCACGCATGTACACACGCACAGTTCAAACACTGGCATTTTGAAATAATCTTCTTCGTACGTATCTGATTTTGGTTCTAATCGTCTGGCTCAGTTAATGTTTTAAGATTAAAAATTATTCTGTTAGAATTATATCTGGAAATTTAAAATCTTTTGGTTAGAATTGGTTCAAATGCTACATGATCAAATTTTTAAAACGACATGATTTAATTCTGGTTAGGTCTGGACTAGATTTGTAATGCATACTACTGATATCAAATAGATTCAAGGGACCCTAGATAATTTATAGTGTTGAATCATGAATTATTATGCTGCAGACAAAACAGTTTTTTGAATTTATATAATAAATTTTGAAGCAGTAGGATGAAAATAATTAACTGCTTTTTATTATTTTCTTCACAGAGATTAAAAATCATGCATTAAAATTAATTAATATGGTACAAGAGAAAGGTGTGTAGAATTATAATGTATAAGTAAGAAGTTAGAGCAGGAAGTGCTATAGTTCTGGTACATAATCTTGCATTATCTTCCTATAATTAACTGATATGGTGCAGAAAAACTCTAACTGCTTGTAAATCAAACATCCTTTAATCAGATGATTTGCCAGATGTGGATTTTGATTAAAGATGATTTTATTAGAACTGGTCCAGATTTGGGTTTAAGATTAAATACCATTTTGCGTATATTTATTCTCGAAGTACAATCCTTTCTTTATTCTTGTAAAATGAGAGACAAATCTTAGAAAGTAACCGGAACTAAATGATTGAAAGCGTCATAAGACACCTTACACTACCTATCCCTAACCTGTGCGAGTTATCACCTTAAATATATTACGTGCCTTGTAAAGGGTAATGTTCACAGAAACAAATTATTGGAATGTTTTAGCAATTTGATTCAAGTGTTAACCAAATTAATCCTTTGTTGTTTTCTCAACATTTCCAAACATTAGATTTTCGCAGAAGTAATCATGTCTCGTACAAACCACAAAAATGTTCATGCAATATACACGGTGTTTCAAAAATGTCTATCAAACTTTTGTAGGATCTATTCTGTCTGTGAAATTGAGCTCATTTTGTCAAATGAACATATGGTCCAAACGTCACTATTTTCGAGAAACATGGTGTTGAAGTTTCGAAAAAAGGGACGTTTTCTTTTGATTTCTCAGGAACTGTACATACAGACAATCTGATATTATGTACATTACACACTCCACGCGAGTCACACACTGATGCTCGCGATTTTCAATTATTCGATACAGTGGCGGAAATATGACCAGGTTGAAAGGGTTTTTCAGGTTGAACTTCTACGCTAGTGGATGTACTCGAATGTTGTTTCCATTTCCGTATTTGTGAACTAAATATACACAATTTTTTGTTTTGCTCATCTTCACAGATTTTCAGAACCAAATAGTGAACCAGTGGCGTTCGCTAGGAAGTACATGAAATCAAATTTTCTTGTTTATCTTGGAAGCGAGTCGTTAAATCATACATGGCAAGTTACCTTATTCGTGTATATTGAGTTGACAAATACGGAAATTGAAAGAAAATTCGAGTACATCCAACACTATGGACCTGGCGTATCTCCGCCACTATATCGAATAATTGAGTATCGCGAGCATCAGTGTCTGGCTCTGTAGAGTGTGGGTAATGTACATAATATCAGATTGTCTATGTGTATAGTTACTGAGAAGTCAATAAAACCTTCACTTTTTTCGAAATAGGTTCATTTGACAAAATTAGCTATATTTCACACACAGGATACGTCCTAGAAATTTTGGCAGACATATTTGAAACACCGTGTATGTACAAAATGGTAAAATTTAAACATTTTAATACCTTGTACTTTCTCGTGGTCATATAGTAAGTATAACGATAATACCTTTCGCCTGTAATCGCGTATGCATATTAATTAACTTTAGTTAGAATGCATACTTGTTACCAAATTGTAAGATTTAAATACTTTACTTTATTACAAGTAAGGAACTACTCTAAAATCACATTTATAAGTTATTGCATCCAACTGCAAGTTATTTATAAAACAAACATTGCTTACGATTCCGTAACATCAGAGTAGGTAATAATAATACTTATCCTTTTGGGAAAAGTCATGTATTGAAACAAATTTTACAAATATTATCTACATAAGTTCTTATATCAGAATACGTGAGTGTTTGAATGGCGCAAAAGAGGGATTGAAACTGGTTTCAACATTTTGGGACAACATAACGTTCTTGACATGTTCCTGAACCTTGAACTTGTCCCAAAATTCTCAGAAATGCTTGTAACACAATTGTATTCAGTTAATTAGGTACAGTGTAAATTTATAATTGTTTCTTTTTTGTATTCAGACATGTAATAAGGTATTTCCATTTTTAGATTTGCTGACCATTACTGTACTCTTAGTCTCGCTTAGTTTTACATTAATCTCCTTTTCTTCGTTTTTTAAATACATATAAAATGCATGCATATTTTGTTTTCGCTTTGTCACTGGTTTTGAAATTTACATACTTACATACTAGCTACCCCTCATTAGCACGCTACATGATTACAGGGTTTTTTAAGGTTGGAATTTTTCTCTCTTTATGTTTGATAGCCATCGATTGGTTTAATACTGAGAAGTGTTCCATTTTGCTTTCTTTTGCTGTAAGCGTCAACCATCTGGTCGTTTATTGTCATATGAACTGTTTTGATTTTTTTCTTTTCGTCCAAAGATCAGTTATTGATTTTAATCTTTAGAGTAAAATTTTTTAACGCGATCCGAAAAAAATGTGGGTAGCGTTTATTTCCTCGGTTTGCCGTCTGTCTGTCCGTGAACGCTATACTCAACCCCTAGACTACGTGTTGACCTCAAGTTTCCGTTATTTGATACCTTATACATTGTAGTTGTTCAACAATCAAAAAGTTTCTATAGGTGTAACTCCTTAATTAATTAAATAAACTAAATTTTTAGCTGCTTTTAAAACGCACACAATATGTGAGCATTTCCTTAGCTACCACTAGCACTGTAGATTATTACCACAACTGATAGGTGTTGATTAATTTTTATTTTAAAATTTATTTTTTGCGGTTCCATATTTCCATGAACAGGTGGACGTCTAACGCAACATCATGCATCTGTGCGCATGTTCGTGTGTGCGCGTGTTCGTGTGCGTGCGTGTGTGTACGCGTTTGAGTGTGTGCGTGAGTCCATGTGTTTTTACGTTTGCGTGTCCGTCGGTCCGTCCGTCCGTTCGTCCGCGGAATGTCTCTCTGTGTCTGTCTGTCTGTCTGTCTGTCTGTCTGTCCGTCCGTCCGTCCGTCCGTCCGTCCGTCCGTCCGTCCGTCCGTCCGTCCGTCTCCGTCCGTCCGTCCGTCCGTCGTCCGTCCGTCCGTCCGTCCGTCCGTCGTCCGTCGTCCGTCGTCGTCCGTCGTCCGTCCGTCCGTCCGTCCGTCCGTCCGTCCGCCGCCCGCCCGCCCGCCGCCCGCCCGCCTCGTCCGTCCGTCCGTCCGTCTCGTCCTCCGTCCGTCCGTCCGTCCGCCGCCCGCCCGCCCTGTGTGTCTGTGTGTCTGTGTCTGTGCTGTGTGTCTGTGTGTCTGTGTGTCTGTGTGTCTGTGTGTCTGTGTGTCTGTGTGTCTGTGTGTCTGTGTGTCTGTGTGTCGTGTGTCCGTGTGTCCGTGTCGTCCGTCGTCCGTCCGCCTGTCCGTGGTCCGTGTGTCCGTCGTGTCCGTGTCCGTCGTGTCCGTCGTCCGTGTGTCCGTGTGTCCGTGTCCGTTCTCGTCGTCTTGTTCGTCGTGTGTCCGTCGTGTCCGTGTTCCGTGCCGTGTCGTCCGTTGCCTGTGTCCTGTCCGTCGTGTCCGTCTGTCCGTTGTCCGTCGTGTCCGTCGTGTCCGTTGTCCGTCGTGTCCGTTGTCCGTTGTCCGTCGTCCGTCTGTCCGTCGTCGCGTCTGTCCGTCTGTCCGTCTGTCCGTCTGTCTCGTCTGTCCGTCCGTCCGTCTGTCCGTCGTCCGTCGTTCCGTCTCGTCCGTCGTCCGTCGTCCGTCTGTCTCGTCTGTCCGTCTGTCCGTCTGTCCGTCTGTCCGTCTGTCCCGTCTGTTCCGTCTGTCCGTCTGTCCGTCTGTCCGTCTGTCCGTCTGTCCGTGTCGTTTCGTTGTCCGTTGTCCGTCTGTCTTTCGTCTGTCCGTCTGTCCGTGTCTGTCGTCCGTCTGTCTTTCGTCTGTCCGTCTGTCCGTCTGTCCGTCTGTCCGTCTGTCCGTCTGTCCGTCGTGTCCTGTCCGTCTGTCCGTCTGTCCGTCTGTCCGTCTGTCCGTTCGTTGTCCGTCTGTCCGTCTGTTCTCCGTTTCCGTTGTCCGTCTGTCTCTTGTCCGTCTGTCCTGTCTGTCCGTCTGTCCGTCTGTCCGTCTGTCCGTCTGTCCGTCTGTCCTGTCCGTCTCGTCGTCTTGTCCGTCTGTCCGTCTGTCCGTCTGTCTCGTCGTCGCGTCCGCTGTCGTCTGTCCGTCTGTCTGTCGTCTGTCCGTCTGTCCGTCTGTCCGTCTGTCCGTCGTCCGCTGTCCGTCTGTCCGTCGCCGTCTGTCCGTCTGTCCGTCTGTCCGTCTGTCCGTCTGTCCGTCTGTCCGTCTGTCCGTCTGTCCGTCTGTCCGTCTGTCGTCTGTCCTCGTCCTGTCCGTCTGTCTCCGTCTGTCCGTCTGTCTCGTCTCGTCCGTCTGTCCGTCTGTCCGTCTGTCCGTCTGTCCGTCTGTCCGTCTGTCCGTCTCGTCCGTCTGTCCGTCCGTCTGTCCGTCTGTCCGTCGTCGTCGTCCGTCTGTCCGTCTGTCCGTCTGTCGTCTGTCCGTCTGTCCGTCCGTCGTCGTCTGTCGTCGTCGTTCGTCTGTCCTGTCTGTCCGTTCCGTCTGTCCGTCTGTCTCGTTCTGCTTCCGTCTGTCGTCTGTCCGTCTGCCGTTCCGTCGTCCGTCTGTCGTCTGCCCGTCTGTCCGTCTGTCTGTCCGTCTGTCCGTCTGTCGTCTGTCCGTCTGTCCGTCTGTCCGTCTGTCCGTCTGTCCGTCTGTCCGTCTGTCCGTCTCGTTCGTCTGTCTCGTCTGTCCGTCTGCGTCGTCCGTCTGTCGTCTGTCCGTCTGTCCGTCTGTCGTCTGTCGTCTGTCGTCTGTCCGTCGTCCGTCGCTCTCGTCCGTCTGTCGTCTGTCGTTGCCGCTCGTCTGTGCCTGTCCGTCTGTCCGTCTGTCCGTCTGTCCGTCTGTCCGTCTGTCCGTCTGTTCGTCGTCTGTCTCCTGTCCGTCGTCTGTCCCGTCTGCCGTTCTGTCCGTTGTCCGTCTGTCCGTCTGTCTCGTCTGTCGTCTGTCGTCTGTCCGTCTGTCTGTCGTCTGTCGTCTGTCTCCGTCCGTCGTCCGTCGTCCGTCGTTGTCCGTCTGCGTCTGTCGTCTGTCCGTCTGTTCGTCGTCTCTGTCCGTCTGTCTCGTCTGTCTGTCTGTCCTGTCGTCTGTCGTCTGTTCCGTCGTCTGTTCCGTGTCTGTTCCGTGTGTCCGTCCGTCCGTGTGTCCTGTGTGTCCGTCGTCTGTGTCTGTGTCCGTGTGTGTGTGTGTGTGTGTGTCTGTCTGTGTTGTGTGTCGTGTGTGTGTGTGTTGTGTGTGTTGTGTGCGTGAGTCGTGTCCGTGCGTGTGCGTGTGCGTGTGCGTGCGTGCGTGCGTCGTGCGTGTGCGTGTGCGTGTGCGTGTGCGTGTGCGTGTGCGTGCGTGTCGTGTGCGTGTGCGTGTGCGTGTGCGTGTGCGTGTGTGTGTCCGTGAGCGTGTGCGTGTGCGTGTGCGTGTGCGTGTGCGTGTGCGTGTGCGTGTGGGTGTGGTGTGCGTGTGCGTGCGCGTGCGCGTGCGCGTGCGCGTGAGAGCGTGTGAGCGTGCGAGCGTGCGAGCGTGCGAGCGTGCGAACGTGCGAGCGTGCGTGCGTACCGTGCGTGCGTGCGTGCGTGCGTGCGTGTGTGTACATCTAATAGATCACAAACTCGATTTTGATAAAAATTATCTTTCACTTTCTTCTCTACCATATTGGAGACGCTACGAAAATTATGTGATTTCTTTTACACTTTCTCTAATAAACGGAATTGTTTCGGATACTAGTAAATGATTTCGAAACAATAGGAATTCCTACCCAATTTTCTAATCCTATTGATCGCAAGCTTTGCGAATTTTAAGCAAAATTTAATCGTGTCCAATAAGGGGTAAGAATTACAGTTTTTCTCATTTGGTCCTAATTTAAAATCTTCCTTCTTACGGAACGGAACCCATACAATCTACAAGTATAAAGCTTTAGATTCGAACCTATCAGGCTCGTTTTCACATTTATCGCACGCCTTACAGCTTAGTGGTAGGCTCGTAAACCTCTCTTATTTTCGTACTCACCTACCCTTCCTCTTTTTTAGCGATTATCAATCGATTTGGGGAGTTAGAAGGAAAAATTATTCTTCTTACGAACGTACTATCCTTCATGTGTAACATTACGGTAACTTAAACGGGAAGTTGGATTGGCTACTCTAGAACAAACTATTGGACATATCATACCGGGAGTGCTGCACCTGCTTTGGTTGCGACCCCATCGTTAGAGTAAGAACTCTCGCCATCCAATAAGGTCAGAGAGTTTATCTGTATTATTTTGTTTACTACTTCCATTACTGTATATGAATTAAGGTATAGAATTCTGTTAGGGTTAACGACCGTATAAATGCTCACCTTAACTAAATGGTATCTACAAATATGATCAATAACCTCTAGTTAACAGCTGTTGCAATGGTTGATTTAATATCGTACTACCTTCTTAAGCCTATACTCTGCCATTAAGGGATTTTCATTATCTGATTGAGGTGATATTTACAGCACTACTTATCAATTGGTTTCCGTATTGGGCTTCACACTAGCATTTTTTTAATGTAAATGCTACCTGCGTAACAGACGAGTTTCATTATTTAAGTATCCGCGTCACGAGAGTTTAGGAAAATGGAAGTGGGTACATGGTATCATTGACGTTAAATTACATGTGTAGAAATTATTACTTTTACTGTATAAAATTGAATATTTCTTTTCTCATAAAAAATTTTTTTTTAATCAAAATTGGGTTGCGAGGAAGATTTAGTGACTCAATTATTTATTTCTGGCTCCTTTTATTTCTCAATATTAGGTTAATGAACCTGTTTTCTCAGAAATAAATAACGCTGGCCAACCGAATAGCTCCTCTTTTCTTTATTGTCACCGCTTTAAATGGGCGGTTAATTAATTAAATATTAATGTATTTTCTGTAAACTTCAATAAGAATTACTTTTCTCTATGACTATTAGATAATCTAGGCATTCTTTGAAAGCATCATATATAATAATTGCATTAATTCTACACGCCCGTTGTATTCTCAACAGGAATCCACGACCTGAACACCAATCATATTGTTGCATTTGTGGAATACAATAGGCGCATATTAATCAAATCAATCACATCCCCTTAGCAATGCATCGTCTACTAGCAATCGATAAATAAGTTCAAATTGTACGACGCCATTATTAAATTTCCGCAGTTTGTCTTTCATTCTTTCCAAAATGAATTCGGATGGCGAAAGCAGCATTAGTGAAACATGTACACCGCCTGATATACTGCAAGCTGCAAAATCCACAGTAAATAATTTGTTACCCGAAAAATCAAGGAAACAATATAAAGAAACGTACGACAGATTTATGGAATGGAGAAGCATTACTAAGGTAAATTCGTTTTCTGAGAACGTTCTATTAGCATACTTTACACAACTTTTTGAAAAATACAAATATTCGTCCATGTGGAAAATATACTCAATGTTACGAAGTACATTAACCGTAAATAACGAAATAAATATAGAACATTATTCCAAACTGTGCGCTTTCCTGAAACGTCAGTCGGAAGGCTATCGCGCGAAGAAATCCAAACCATTTACTCCTAACGAGATAAATAAATTTATTAGTGAAGCACCGGATAATATAGGTATATCTTGCAACAAAGGTAATAACTTCAAATTTGCCATGAGTTATTTTTATATAAAATATTTTTAAGGTTCCATTGATAATGGGCATAATGTGCGCATGTCGCAGTATGAAACTCCGTTCTATGAATATTGATGATATCCAACATCTTGCATCAGCCTATTTAATTACGATACCACATACGAAAACAAAAACTGTACGAAAATTTACCATTACAGGCAAATTTTACGACATATGTAAGAAATATATCAATCTTCGTCCAGCTAATGCAAACAGATCTTTTTTTTAAACTACCAACATGGAAAATGCACTTTTATTCCCCCTACGCACGATCCGTTCTGAGCAAAACGGTCGTTTAAATAGCTACGGTTGAGTATTGAACTATCTCTGTCTCGATCCTTTAATAATAGGCACACCCACGCATCCAGTGCCTCCGGCGAACTGAGCCTCGGCATTCTTTAATTTGTTGCCTCTGCCTTATTGGCACTTAACAGTGTATATGCGCGTGCGCGCGCGTGTGTTCGTTCGTGCGTGCGTTGGTGCGTGCATGTGTGCTGTGAGCGCGTGGTCGTGTGTGCGCGTGTTCGTGTGCGTGCGTGTATGTGTGTGTGTGTGTGTGTGTGTGTGTGTGTGTGTGTGTGTGTGTGTGTGTGTGTGTGAGTGTGTGTGTGTGTGTGTGTGTGTGTGTGTGTGTGTGTGTGTGTGTGTGTGTGTGTGTGTGTGTGTGTGTGTGTGTGTGTGTGTGTGTGTGTGTGTGTGTGTGTGTGTGTGTGTGTGTGTGTGTGTGTGTGTGTGTGTGTGTGTGTGTGTGTGTGTGTGTGTGTGTGTGTGTGTGTGTGTGTGTGTGTGTGTGTGTGTGTGTGTGTGTGTGTGTGTGTGTGTGTGTGTGTGTGTGTGTGTGTGTGTGTGTGTGTGTGTGTGTGTGTGTGTGTGTGTGTGTGTGTGTGTGTGTGTGTGTGTGTGTGTGTGTGTGTGTGTGTGTGTGTGTGTGTGTGTGTGTGTGTGTGTGTGTGTGTGTGTGTGTGTGTGTGTGTGTGTGTGTGTGTGTGTTGTTGTGTGTGTGTGTGTGTGTTTGTGTGTGTGTGTGTGTGTGTTGTGTGTTGTCTTGTGTATGTGTGTTTGTTTTTTTTTGTTTTTTGTAATACGTTTACTTTCTGGACCTTAGTACATTTGTATTTTACAATCTTACAAGATAAACATTAATACTGCACATTTTTCTTAAATTTATTTACATAGTTACATTATCACTAACTTTTCTTTCATACATTTTGTTTGATGTTCTCAAAGCTTATGGTATTTCCATCAATCTTGCATAAAATGTTTTTTTCACCACACTTTTTGGAAATTGCTGATGTCATGTTTTCCTTTATAAGGGATTAATTCACGGCCAATTCTGTTTTTAATACTTTGGGTGAAGTAATTTTGTACGTTTGTAATGTTTTATTTTCGTTATTCTGTTTAGTATATATTCGATATGATTCTTTCTCCATTTATTAATTTCTTCCAAATTATATTTTGTTCCCTCAGTGTTATCTGATATTCTTGTGGTTTTTGATGTTGTCCATGGGTTTGTTGTTTCATACTATATTTTCCTCTTAAATACTTCTTGAGTTCGTTTTGGTTTTTTATTAGCTCAGCTCCATTCATGTTGTTGAGTACTTGCCCTTTTGGTTTGTCGTTAATATCATTTATTTTGTAAAAGCCAGCTTGAATCCACAATGGAGTGATATTTATTTCTTTTAAATGTTATTAAATCTATTTCATTTCTTTTAATTTCCATTTTGTAGGTTGGAAGGTCGTGTGGTGTTCCACACCAGTTATTTATGTATGCCTAGATACTTTGTAACACTTTATATATTCTATTGTGGAAGTTGAGTAGCTGATACCTCATTTTCAGCCACTATTTTTACACAGTAGTATTATATAAATGTACAAAAGTGTAAGTTTTGATACATGCAGCTATATTAAAAGCATAGCTCTAAGTTGAAAATCTTCGTGCGATTCCATCGCAAATGTCTTCGTTTGGTGATACGATGTATTTAAGGACTGGAATCCTCGACATTTAGTCGTATAGGGAGTGTATTCTCGTCTTGAAAACTGGCGAGCGTTTTTAAAACGCTAAGCACATTGTAAGTCATTTGCCGAGGGCACGTGATTAAAGTAGAAGAATGTATTCTTAATGGTATTCCTGTCTTGCTGTGCCTTCCGATTTTAAGAAGCGCTCTACGCAAATCAAAACGTCTCCCTTGTTACTTCTCGACGGATGAAAGTAAGGTTGTACCGCAATTTTTATATATTATCTGTTTGATGTACCAACTCTTTAAACAAAATGGCAAGCACCAATCAAATGCTTATACATCACATAGAAAACGTTCTTCAATAAATACCAATTCCCTGGGATAATAGGCCGCATTGATTTTATCCACATTCCCATTACAGCTCCTGAACAAAATGAACATATTTAAATAAATATAAAAGGTTTCCATTCGTTGAATGTCCAAATGGTAAACATTACTGCTATATAAATAACAAAAAAACAATATTTAGTTATTGTAAACTAGTTTTATATTTTATATTATAGATTTGTGATGAAAGCTTACGGATTACCAATGTGAATGCCCGTTTTCTGGGAAGTACATATGACAGTCTTCTTTGGAATAATTCTATTATAGAAAGATTTGTAAGGAATATCCCTGAACATGAAATGAGAAGTTTTTATTTACTAGGTAAGACTTATGAAATTTAACACACTGTTAATTTCCACCATTTTACAAAAATATCACTGTTACAGGAGATTCTGGCTATCCGAATAGCCCGTGATTTCACACCAAAATTTTACCTGAACGAGATTTAATGCATGTTTCAGAGCAGTAAAGATAATAATTGAACAGTGCTTTGGCTTGATAAAGAGCCGATTTAGTTGTCTTCTCAAACACCGGGTGCATCATTATGCTTGACATACGGCAGCGAAAATAATAATCTCTAGTGAGTTTATGTATAACATATGGAGAGATAACCATGTGGCTTTACATAATGATGAAGAAAACATACATGAAATTTATAATGGTCAAAGTTATTTAACTAGAAAGGGAAGGGAAATTCGTCAAATGATAGTTAACAATTATTTTGCTTAAGTGTAACTGCCGTGTTTTGGATTACGCTAATGTTTAGCTTATGTACCGCGGTTCTAGCTCAGATCGGAGGTTAAAAGTGGGTGGTTCGTTAACTAGTGCTGATCGTTTGCTACTAGATTTTTTCCATACTGATCAATGAACGCTAAAAGGGTTTTATTCGTATATTTTCCCTGTAACAATATAATAGCTAAATATTGCACACTTAAACTAACTTATTTCCTATAACACGAAAAATATACAATTGAAATAAAACAAAAATCAACCGTCCACCAAGGTGGGCCATATGCTTGGATTGTGGTTCTCCTTGCAGTGGGCGATGGCTCGTCTAGGTATACCCGAGAACATCGGACAACTTGGTAATCCTGTTAGTTTTGCTGCGAAAACAATATTAACTGCGTATTCAGACTACAGAAGGAAAATGATCTTAATTCCCTATATAAAGTGAATATAGAAAGAAAACAAAAGCAAAATTAAACAAAAATACATCCGTTCCTGTCTTGTAGAAAACGGCAGAAAGCAGCTGGTTATACACAGTTATTGTAACGTGATTTCAAGTTGGAAATATTTTCAAACCGATAAGAAAGAGGTGAATGGTTTTAATATACCTGCTTCTAGGTCACTCAGAAAATCGATAAATAGGAAGGGACATAAAGATTCGCATTTCTACAATTCTTTATACCTACGTGTATAATGGAAATTGTATTCGGACCATATAAATGCAACTTTTATATCTAATTTTTACGAAAGCAAATTTAACGTATCTAAGTAATATTTGCAGGGGACAGTTAACTAACGGAAGTCTTCCTAATTAATGTTTAACGTTAATTAGAATATTTCTTAGTTATATTTCGTAACTATTTACACTATTTACACACGGGAAATTGAAGACCAAATATTCTCCTATTGAATATACTGGCAGGTCGGTAGAACTTACGCAGGCAGCCTTTCTATCCGACGATGTTAGTGAAGTGCTACGTCGGGAATGAACATCCGGTGTGACGTCGTCCACAAGTGTATGTGTAAGGTTGTGTAATAAAACTTACATGCAGGTAACCACAGATTTAAGTAGCAGTAGGCCCAGGTGCACTGAAGTAATTTCAGGCAGACGGAGCTAAGTTAACTAAACGGAGAATCGTGATGAAAAACCTGGGTCTTGAAAGAGACCTATGGTAAGGAACGCGTGAATTAGTGCGGAATGAGAGCGTCTGTAGCGCGTCTCGCAGTTTTATTGAAATCCGCGGAAGGCGGCAACGGTTTCTGGCGGTGATACTAATTCAGAGGGAACTCTGACGCAGCAAAATTCTTAACATTTTTGGAATAACGTCGGAGGGGATAAAGATTTATTATTTGGGATTTCTGCAATTTAACTAAAATTGTCCAATTAACATATAATTAATTAACAGAGCTTTGTGAAGGGTTATGGCTCTTTACAAGTATTAAAGGTTTCTTGCATGTATCACTTGCATTACTAAATTGTTTTTATTTCTGGCTTTAGAATAAATTGGTATTTTCATTTCAGTTGCATTTTTGTCTCCCTCTATTCTGGTTACATTTGTTGACTTTCTTTATAATGGTAGTTTTACCTTTACAGAGGTAGTTTTTTCTTGTGATGTTTGTATACTTGAATCTTGTTGCTGCGCCTCCCTGTCTATGTTATCAACATCTGCTTCCTCTATGCGAATTTCATTAAGATTCTCTCCTGCATAATGTGTTTGAAAATTGTCGGTGTAATCCCAATAATCATCTTTTATTTCTATTGATGCTTACCATTTTCTATGTTTTCAAGATCATCAATGGGTTGTTACAAATCAATTTCAGGAACGGCGATACCTTCTATCAGAATGTTGCCCCTAGAAATATGAACCCAATGCAATGGACATGACAAAACTGTTAAATACTCTAACATTTCAAATCAAATTCTAATGTGAACCACAGCCTGTTTATTGTTTTAATGAATGTAGGGCAAGTTATTTCAATAGTAATGAATATAACTAACCAATAATATCCAAAATCTTGCCTTCTATTGTGTCTACGTTATTGTTTTCGGGAGACCCACTACCAGTTTGACGCATTACTTTTTCTTTGCTAGGATAACTTTTTCTTACTTTGACTTTTAATATCGCTCCAACACTATAATATCGGAGCAAAAATGGTAATACGCTTTTACTGTATTAAAAGACATACCTTCCGCCACGTTGTATATACCCCAAAATCTACTAACATTTGCTTTGATGGCTAGATATTTGCTTCTTTGCACTCATTTTATGATTGATGTATATTCTTTCCCGTAGTTTGATATATATATATATATATATATATATATCTGTCATGCCACAGGTTGTTATATTTTTTAAATTCATGTTTGCTCAGTGGCTACACTGTTTTGCAGTTTGAGTTTTAAGAACCGGTAAAGCATTGCAAAATAAAAGGCTAGGAATACCATTCGGCATTTGCGTTATTGTTCTGTGCTTACTGTTTTTCTTACCACTTTGAAAACGTAACTCTTTCGTGTATTAAAACGAGTATACGCCCCCAGGTAATTACATGGTAATCACTATGGAATCCATCTGTATGTGATTTCTCTAAAAATCAAAATGTAAACGATTTACAGCTTATTTAAGTAATAACATAATGAAGCACTTATAGTCATCTAACATATGTATTAGTAATTATCACAAAACATTAACATTGCACAAGTTAGAACCATTTTAATACTTTGCAAAATTTCTATTGCAATATGCATATGTGACCAAATGTAAACTTACACCAGATTTCCATGTTAGGATTTTTAACATAAAATTATCTGAATCATCCCGCTAGGTGTTATAAGTTTTAAAAAATAATACATTGATTAAGTTGCCACCTTTATCTTATAAAAATAGATCAAGACTTCTCCATTATTTGAAAGTGGCAATTGTTTAAAAGGTGTATAAATAAAGCGGTACCTTGGAAATGTAATTAGTAAACTATTTAACTCGTTCTTTTTCTGTAATCGCAAACTGAAATGTAAGAGAAGCAGTAAAAACCTCTTAAGAAGTCTATAAGTTCTAATGTCTAGGGAATAACATTATGTTACGTTTGGTGGGTTGTAAATAACTCATCCTGGTTTATAGCACAACGACTCGACGTGCCAAATAAAAATAATGCAGTGGCCATGTCGGACGTTAGACTTATTATCCACCTATTACAAGCGTAGACGTGCCCTTTGTTATCCTTTTTATGTTTGACAGATAGGCTACAAAATACAATTTTAGAACTGAGAAAGAAAATAGAAAGTGACAAGCAATTCGTGCTTTGAAATAACGTTTTCTTTAATCTTTTTGAAGTAAACGACAACTTGCACTTTACTTAATTTTTCGTATTTTCCCAATAACTTTAGGATTGCATTATTAAAGGTTTTCACTACAGTTATCAGTAAGACAAGTGTCTCGAGTCACGTATCCGTAATGTGATAAACTCGCGCTAGCTTTGTTCGCACTGTGACTGGCAATGAAGACAAAATCATTAGTTTCAATCAACATATTAATCGGATTTGGTCGAATAATGTTCTACGTTTTACCCTCCATTACATTAGGAAAGAAGTTGTAGCTTTCAAGATAAAAGTATTAAATAGTCACAAAATTCTGTTATCGGCCGCTTTGCATACTAAATCGCTTTTCAATGTTATCTGCATTTTAATTATCTACAAAAACTCTTTTAAAGCTAAATTACGCATTTAACATATAATCGTATTTACATGCGTAACATTTACTTGCCCCATTATTTCTAATTTTATTTAATGTTTTAAAATCAATAAAACAACATATGGTAGCTGCAATTAGAAACCCATTGATAGAGTTAACAAATTAGCTCTAAAGTGCACGAAACTTTTGCAATAGTATGCAGTAGTCGCCCTTTATGATGCCAATAAGTAAAATTATAATAACAATATATCAATAAATATAAAAATCTGCTTAACCCAGGTCACTTATGTCGCCACTTTGACATTGTTCAACCACTATTTTTAACCTTTAGCATTTTTTGGTCCGTGGGTAAGCACCCTCATATACCATTTTGAAATTCCCCCTGCAAGTTGTTTGTGGTTAATCTTAGCTTAACTCGTAACCAATTGACCCCCTCCTTCTATATAATTCTTTTTACGTCCTCTTCATTCCCCTCCACATCTTTTGGTTCACTTCGCGGGCAATGACTAGTGGGTACACAATATTTTTGCATTAGGTATGCCCACGTTTCGGCCCATTCTTCATCGCTTAAGTTATACCTTCTCCTTGGACCAAAGTTTTTACCACTTTATCCATTAATGTTTAAACCAAATTTTCATCCCACCTCTAAGCGTTATATCATGTCACCAAGCGAAATGCAATCAAAAATTTAAATAACACCTTTATCCCTTTTCTAAATAATTCTATTTATAATTTTATTTCCCATTTAAATTAAATAGTCATTATGATATCAACCAGTGTGAGTGTGAGTGTGCGTGTGTGCGTGTGTGCGTGTGTGCGTGTGTGCGTGTGTGCGTGTGTGCGTGTGTGCGTGTGTGCATGTGTGGGTGTGTGCTTGTGTGCGTGTGTGCGTGTGTGCGTGTGTGCGTGATGCTGTGTGCGTGTGTGTCGTGTGTCGTGTGTGCGTGTGTGCGTGTGTGCGTGTGTGCGTGTATGCTGTGTGCGTGTGTGCGTGTGTGCGTGTGTTCGTGTGTGCGTTTGTGCGTGTGTGCGTGTGTGCGTGTGTGCGTGTGTGCGCGCGTACGCGTGTGCGAGTGCGCGTGTGCGCGTGTGCGCGTGTGCGCGTGTGCGCGTGTGCGTGTGTGCGTGTGTGTGTGCGTGTGTGTGTGTGTGTGTGTGTGTGTGTGTGTGTTCGTGTTTGTGTACGTGTTCGCGTTTGCGTTTGAGTTTGCGTTTTCGTTTGCCTCTGCGTCTGCGTGTGCGTCTACTTCTTTGTCTGTCTGTGTCTCTGGCTCTGTGACTGTGCCTGTGCCTGTGTGTCCGTGTCCTTGTCATTGTTCGTTTCCGACTCCAAGTCTGTGCTCGTGTCGTGTCCTTGTCCGTGTTCATGCCCTTGCCCGTGGCCTCGCCCGTATCCGCGCACGCACCGGCGGTCTCGCTCGGCCCGCACCCGTGTCTGTTCCTGTGGCTATGTCTGTGCCTGTGTCTGTGCCCGCACCACCGCCCCCGCTCGTGCTAGTGCCTGTCCCAGTTCCTGTGCCTCTTCCTATGTCAGTACCTGTGCATGAGCGTGTCCGTCTCCGTGTTCGTGTACGTGTCCGAGTCTGTATGCATATCCTTGTCCGTGTCCAGGTACGTGTCCGAGTCTGCTCGTATCCGTGTGCGTGTCTCTGGCTGTATGTCCGTGTCCTTGCCCGCAATCTCGCTCGCACTCGCGCCTGTGTCTGTGCGTGTTCATATGACTGTGCCTGCACCAGTGCCCGCGCTAGTCCCTGTTCTTGTACCATTTCCTGTACCTGTTCCTGTGCATTCGCCTGTGCTTGTGCTTGTGCCTGCGCATGTGCCTGTGCATGTGGCCGTGCATGTGTCTGTTCGTGTGCCTCTGCCTGTGCCTGCGCTTTCGTTTCCTCTTTCGATTGTGCTTTTGCTAGCGTTCGCCTTCGAGTTCGCGCTCGCGTTCGTGTGTACGCATATGTGTGCGCACGTGTGTGTGTGTGTGTGCGTGTGTGTGTATGCGCGTGTGTGTGTGTGTGCGCGCGATTTCGTATGCGTGTGCGTATTTGTGCGTGCGCGCGTGTGTGTATGTGTGTGTGCATGCGCGCGTGTGTAGGATCCACTATAATTTCAGAATGAAAAATGGAACGTACTTGAAGTTTCGTATTTAACCACGATTTGATTTCTTCTGGTGCTGATTAGATTTTGGAATTTAGGCGCAGTTTTTGGATGTTGTATAGATTTTAAAGTTATAAATTAATTGTTTTAAACAAGTTTTTGATATGGAGCGTAATTTGGCGGCAATAATATTCCTAATGTGGAAATTAGGTGCTGGTTTAAGGTTTTTTTATATCTGTATTACGATCAGTTTTATAAGAAAAGGTGTAAACATATTTTTTACATATAATTTAATTTGACATATCTTGTTTTAATAAAGTTTCCTAGTACAAAGCCAAATAAGACTTAAATTTAATATTGGCAATATTTTTATAGATGTGGGCAGCTTTAAAAAAAACTTTTTAGTTTCGCAATTACATATCAATTAACATCTAAGTCCATCTAACATAGATTATTTTTGTTGTTTTTACAATGTTGCCTCTTTTCGCTAAAACCGTATTACAAAGGAGGTTGCATATTTATCCTAAATTTCTGTTACTTTCCACTTTGTAACTTGGAAGATCGTGTGTTGTTTTACACTCGATATTTAAAGTTATTTGAGTTGATTTAACTTTAAGCTATGTCAATGTGAAACTGAATACACTTTTATTGACAATTTGTTCGGAAATAAACAAAAACTAGTAAAAACGTGGAATTTTAAAAATAGAAAAGTACAAAAGTACAGTTTTTGTTATTCATAATAACAATGTATGTAACAACTTGTTAAAAAAAATGTAATTTCTAACAAAACATTACAAAACTTGGAGGTTTTGTTCCACTCAAGCGTAAGTGATGGTTAAAGATGGAGAAATTACTATTTATATAAATCTGTTTATTATGTTTAGAATATACAATGTCATAAAGAAAAAGTATATTTGTAATTGATATAAATAAGTAAATTTAGAACTTTACGATAAAAATACAAACATTTAATATAATATAGCACAAATCAATGTGATGCATCTTCTCAATTTTATTTACTTTGAAAAATTTATCCGTCAGTCCTTTTGTATCCTAACCCATCTATATGCAGAACCATCACCTTTTCGAACCCGCGGATACCACAAAGTAAGATGCAAGATTTATTAATTTGCATATTCGTCTGTGAAGCTCAAAGTTGCGGCTGCTTGTTTGAAGCAAGAGACCTTCCTTAAATTATTCATAACATTGTCACTGTATATCTAAAACAAGATAGGTCCTGCTTTCGTATAATCCAATATCCTATTTCAAGTGAAGTTGATCTTAATTTTATCTTTAGTTTTATTGCAATACTTCCATGATTCAATTTGTCACGAATTTTAACATTATCTTCAAAATTACACAATTATAGTCATTGCGCTATAGAAATAGAATGTTTAAAAAAAAAATAATTGGTCTACTTCAAAAACAGTTGTTAAATAATTGACCTAGTTGGTTTACCTTTAACCATAAACATTTAGGTTAACTGTAAGTTCGCTTGCCCAAATATCAAGAATGTCAAACAAAAATACCAATTAGAAACTTAACATGACAGTCACAACTTACTACGTCTGATGAATTAGTACATAACTTTCTTATGACCGTATCTTGTTGCATTAGGAAGTAAGGTTAAAGAATATAAATTTAATAGTTTATATGAAAATGTAAGCTATCATTACCCATAATTAAAATACCTATCCTTCAGATGGTGTATTTTTATATAAATATTTAACAAAATCGCTACAAGCTAATGGATATTCACTTAATGATAATAATAATGTACGAGCCCCAGTCGATCACTTCAAATTTGTAACATATTTTGTTATAATTTTGAAAGTTATAATAGCACGTTCATGGTGTCTTCTCATTTAATGCTCATTGTAAGAATACAAGATTTGATTACTTACAAAAAATTTGATCAAGAAAAGGGCTACGACACAGTAAGAGAGACGGTACAGCTAAAATAATGTTTAATGTCGGACTAAGCCCCAGAAGCCAAAATGTCTGACTAGGAAGTTAATCCTAGACCGCAGGAGTAAAGAAAACACTACTGATCGTTTAACACTACTAAATTTAATCAAAATAAAAATTACATCCCAAAATAAATTATTTTTAAATAATTACACAAAATAAAAAAGACGGATAAATAATATTTACACAAGCATTACCTTAAGTTTGGGTAGCTATAGCGTTGGTCAACCCAAACGAAAAGAATGGAGAAATACTTATGTGAAAATTTATTTGTAATTTAGTGTAGAAAGACACTTACTTGCTGAGTAGCGTTACTCCTATCACCTAAATTAACACGAAACCAATGAATACACAAAAAAAATTATTTGGAATTGCTCGACATCCAGCGTGGGCCCTACAAAACATAAACACAACACCCTCCCAAAATGAATTACCTAAAATAAATCGAAGTTTCAGGATGAGCTCTTCTTAAAACTGGTGTATCGGTTCAAAATTAAACGAGTTGCAATCTAAACCCCAAAATTAATAACAGCAACAAAAATACACGTAGATGTCTACCATTGCTTTTTTCTTTAAACACAAACAAATTAAATTTACCTGTAATTAACAGTATAAACTAGAAAATATATAAAGTAGAATTTTTCCCCAGCAGGTGCAAGTGTTAAGTTACTACGATCTCCAAACATATATAGCAAAGAGTAATTTGATAATTATTTCAATTACCAAATGCGTGAAACAAATAAGTACTAAGATGAGAATTTTTATTAAAGCTAACATAACCTTTAGGTTTATAGGTGTTTTGTTATCTCAATGTGGGTGTATCTAGCTACAATCTATAATTTGAAGGACCATCTCCATGTATGTGAGCATGGAGAAACTCATTGCATTATGAGGTATTGAAACTCAGTACTCGTAAACGAAGTCTCTATTTACAAATTATACAATGAAATTAGTATTTGCGAACACTAGAGTCGCCTTACAAATGTACGTCTAGCCAAACAAATTATATTCTAAATTTAAGTACTTACGGTTTACAATGGAATAGTTATAGGATATATGCATTTATAATATCATTAGCTGCTTTAAACTTATTTTCTATTCGATGTGCTTCATAATCGTTTAATTTATCTATTTTCTATTTTCTATTTTCTATTTTCTATTTTCTATTTTCTATTTTCTATTTTCTATTTTCTATTTTCTATTTATTTTCTATTTTCTATTTTCTATTTTCTATTTTCTATTTTCTATTTTCTATTTTCTATTTTCTATTTTCTATTTTCTATTTTCTATTTTCTATTTTCTATTTTCTATTTTCTATATTTTCTATTTTCTATTTTCTATTTTCTATTTTCTATTTTTTCTATTTTCTATTTTCTATTTTCTATTTTCTATTTTCTATTTTCTATTTTCTATTTTCTATTTTCTATTTTCTATTTTCTATTTTCTATTTTCTATTTTCTATTTTCTATTTTCTATTTTCTATTTTCTTTCTATTTTCTATTTTCTATTTTCTATTTTCTATTTTCTATTTTCTATTTTCTATTTTCTAATATGCAGGCATGCTGGTTATTCGAAAGCGTAATGGCGACGCCGACCTGTTCTTGTGTGTGGTAAAATTCTTGTAACCAACCACAAAATCGTATTCACGTCACGTGGACAAGAGATGCGTTAATGTATGTGTAACGATGTTTGCGAGAACGAATTGTGTGTTGCATATATTCAGGTAGGATAGTTATGGACTATGAATAATTAATTTAGGAAATGCAGGTACGGAACATAACCGCCCACCAAAATCAACATAATTTGGTGATTTTCTAAATCGAACACTTAAGTTAACGCGAATACTTTAATATATATAAAAAGAGTAAAAAATAATAAAAAAAAAACGAACAAACTATACCGAAACAACTGATGGTAAACCTGTTTCATTGCAACGGCAAGGGGCACAGTTTCACCAACGGGCGCTTACACAGGCCGTGCGTGGTGCGGACTGTAGCAACGCGCGGAATATCATCCTTACCGGGATGCAAACTGACTATTTTGCCCAATCTCCATTGAAGGGGAGGGGCTGCATCATCTTTGATGAGGACTAGCGTACCAATGTCACTTGGTTCGAACGTGCGCGTTTTAGACCATTTACCGCGTTGATACAAAGTGTGAAGGTATTCATCTCTCCACCGTCTCCAAAAGTCTTGTTGTAACCTTTGGACTAATTGCCATCTATTTAGGCGCAAAATGTTTAAATCTGTTAAATTTGCATCGGGAGGTGATGTCAAAGGTTCTAATGTCAAAAAATGACCGGGTGTAAGTACGTTCAGGTCATTCGGATCTGAACTCAAAGTGCACAAGGGGCGCGAATTTAATACTGCCTCTATTTGCACTACGAGGGTATTCAATTCTTCGTACGTAAGAACTTGCTTACCAATAACTCTAACTATGTGGGTCTTCACGGACTTAATGCCGCTTTCCCACAAGCCACCGAAGTGTGGTGCGGAGGGGGGGTTGAAATGCCATTCAATGGCTTCACTATCCACAGCGAGTTTAAATTGTGTGACCAACGCTTTGTTTGCGCCGATGAAATTAGTACCACAATCACTAAAAATGCGATTGCAGCGTCCACGCCGGGCAACAAATCTGCGTAGAGCAGCGAGAAAGGTGTCACTCGACAGATCTGAAGCGATCTCTAAGTGCAATGCTTTAGTGGCAAAGCAGACGAACAAGCATAAGTATGCTTTGGCGGGCTTAGCACCGCGTCGTCTCGATATGTGAATCGGAAACGGACCACCAAAATCTACACCTACACAACTAAATGCCTTGATTTGGTTGACTCTGACAGTTGGCAAGTCTGCCATGGGGGGTTCAAACGAAATAGGTCTTGCTTTGAAGCAAGAGTAACACAAAGACAAAGAACGACGAATTGCTCTGCGAGCCGAAACTATCCAAAAATTCTGTTGCGTTAAGTACAGAGTTGTATTTACGCCAGCGTGTTTGTTCTCTAGGTGAACTTGTTCTATGACCAAATGTGTCAAGCGATGTCTTCCAGGTAACAAAGCTGGATGTCTCGTATTAAAGGGCAACGAAGCATTATTAAGCCGACCACCCACTCGTAAGATTCCCTCACTATCTACAAACGGCGACAATTTTTGCAGATTTCGAGACCAGGGTTGTCCCTTAATAATATGGGCGAATTCGGACTGAAATGATTCAAGCTGAACTACTCTAACTAAACGAAGGAGTGCATGGTGCAGCTCATGCTGCGTTAAAGAGCCAGTACTATTTACTCTTTTACAGCAACTATTTATAAAACGAATACAAAGGGCTAGGATTCTTTGAATCTTGCGTAGCGATGAAAAGCGATCTATCAAGTCTATAAAGTCATTGCGCACTACTTGCGCAGTAAACGCGACGTGTTTTAATTCACAGTCTATATCATAGGAAGATGAAACTAATGTTTCTCGAGGCCAACAATCTTCTGTCTGAGAAAGCCAATTAGGACCCGCCCACCAAAGGGAGCAATTGCGTAACTCCTCTGGAAGAAGACCCCGCGAGGCTGGATCCGCTGGGTTGTCACACGAACGAACGTGACGCCAACAACTAGGAGCTATGCGTTCTTGAATATGCGAAACTCTATTGGCTACAAAGGTTTTCCATTTATATGGAGCGGAACGTATCCAAGATAACGCGACTTTGGAATCACTCCAAGCAACTATGCGATTGATTTCGACTAAATTCGAATGCGATTTCAAAACGAACGAAACTAAATTTGCAAGCAAAACTGCTGCCAGCAATTCTAAGCGGGGGATTGATAATCGTTTAAGTGGGGCTACTTTGGATTTGGCCATAACGAACGAAACTAACGCACGATTATCCACTACAAAGCGAAGATAAATGACGGAAGCGTAGCCTAACTCGGACGCATCGCAAAATGCGTGTAACGAACACTCTACGAACGAAAGTGGCTTAGAACAACGAGGAATTTGCAGGTTTGACAAAGTATCAAGCGATGATTTATACCTTTCCCAAAGGATCGTATATGCGCGCGACCTCCGACAAAATTGCTCTTTTGGTGCAAAGGGCGCCTACTGGTTTAACAACAAAGGAAAAGGAATCTATTGATGCGTGCCACTGAAGTCCTAAAATCTTCGAGACTGCCGAATTGTCTTCCTTGAAGACAAATGGATGCTTCTGACAATGATCCGCAGGCAACGAAGCTAGCAACGACGGGGAATTGGCTGACCATTTGCGCAATTCGTAACAACCGGAACGCAATAGTTCGATCAGTTGTTTTTGCAACTCTAATAGTGACTCTATACTATCCGTTCCACAAGCAAAATCGTCTACGTACAAATTCGAGAGTATCGCTTGGGATGCGAGCGGGAAGCTCTCTTGACCGTCTTGCGCCAATTGCAAGAGGCACCTAATAGCTAAAAAGGGCGAAGATGCGTAACCGTATGTTACGGTATTCAATCTATAAGTTTGGATCGTCTCAGCGGTAGAGAACCTCCAAAGTATCAACTGGAATTGCCGATGCAAGTCCTTCACTAAAATTTGACGAAACATTTGACGAATGTCACAAGTGAACACAAAGTTAAACCAACGAAAACGGATTAGCATTGTACTAATGTCGCTTTGGAGCTTTGGACCCGCAAGAAGTGTCTCGTTCATGGAGATACCTGTGCTATCCTTAGCCGAAGCGTCGAAAACTACGCGAATTTTTTCAGGATCATTTTCTCTGAAAATGCAATGGTGCGGTACGTAATAGCTACGTGAACTATCAATTTCCGAAGATGGAACTAATGACATATGCGCAGAATCTAAATAATCTTCCATGAATCCCTCATACCTTTCCCGAGTGTTGGGATGCGAATTCAAACGACGTTCGAGTGCCAAAAGGCGGCGATGTGCGATTGCTCGCGATCCTACAAAGGTTGGTAGCGACGTAGTGTCCTTAAAAGGCAACGAGACTGTGAAGCGACCCGAGTGATCTCTAGTGTGTGTCTCAACAAACGAATTTTCAACGATTTGGTCTTCAGACGACGTGACACATTTGCTAATAGGGACCTCCTCCACATTCCAGAACGATTTAAGGGTGTCATCAAGTGACGGTTCAAGCGAAACGAAAAATGAATGGGGTGGTGGCTGCGGTTGATTTTCTACGTTACAATTAATGGGACCTATTAATACGATACCGAAAATGGTGTCCATGGCGGCTGGACCATCGATGTTTCCATCTATATCGCCGAAATGGAAAATCGATCCACGAGCTATTTGCGGAAATACGTCAGCACCTAGAAGGAGATCAATATTCCCTGGTATGTTCCAACTAGGATCCGCTAAATTGACATTCGAATACCTAGTACCACTATCTATACGCGCATGAGGAAGTTTCGAACAAATTTTCCGAATTATGATGGCATTCAAGTGCATCGAAACAGTTGAAGAATCGACAGGCCTAATTTGGCAGCTGACATTCCCACGACTAACTCTAACTGAAGTGTCACCAAGACATGCGATTGAACCAGATGTTCGATTGTAGACCAGACCCAGGCGATTACGACAATTTTCTGTTACGAAACTAACTTGGCTACCTGGATCGCAAAGCGCTCTAAAAGTTTGGTATTTACCCCAACGGTCTTCAATCTCTAAACGAACAGTAGCTAACAACGTGGTTGTGGACGAACTAGTACTATTTGCGGACCTCACTGAGGTTAAAGCTAATGGTGACTCACGAGATTCATCATTCGATTGCGAAGAGTCTTGAGTGGTACTACTTTGTGTCAAATTCTTATCGGAAGTGTTTCCGAAATGTAACAACGAATGGTGTCGTACCGAACAATGACGACACGAAGATTTCGACTTGCAATCTTTAACTAAATGTTGCGGACTCAAGCAGTTCAAACAAAGACGAGACGATCTGACCGCTCTATAACGATCTTGGGGCTTGAGTTTACTAAAACGAACACATGACGAAATTGAGTGCGAATGTTCTTTGCAATACGAACACGAAGATGTGAACGATGATTGGTTAGTCGTCGCTGCGAATGTATGTTGAGGACGTTTGTTGTTCCAACTGCTACTACTACTAGCTACCTTCGAGTTCACATTGTGACTACTACTTGATTTTGGGGAATTCGACGAACTACTATTACTACTAAGCGAAGTTGCTTCCAGAGCGCGACATTGATCGCTGAGGAATTGTTTGAGCACCTCAAACTTATGAAGTTGAGGTTGAGGATGGTTCAATTCAAAACGTTGGCGAGTTTCTGTGTCCAATTTCTCTAATAACCAATTGAACAAGGTAAAATCCCAATGATCAAGATCCTCCACCTGATCAAGGGCTGCTATATTTTCTATAAAACTATTCAAAAGGTCTCGCAAGGCTTTCGGAGACTGCGAACTTACCTTTTGAGCCTTTGCCAGGTTTTGCCAGTAAAATGTGGCCAAAACCCTACTACTTTGATACCTATCTATTAATGTTTTATATGCAATTTCATAATTGATTGCTGTCAACGGTAAATGTTTAACTAAAGTTAACGGTTCTTTGGATAATGTAGAGAGCAAGTATTGAAATTTCTCTACATCCGACAAGGCTTCATTTTCATGAATTACTGTATTAAACAAATCTTGAAATGTAGGCCAATCTTTGAGTGACCCATCAAATTTGGGCAACTCAATTCTAGGCAAGCGAATATGCGATCTACTATTACTATCTAAATTTGATTGCAAAACTATCGAACTAACGGGCGACGAAATTTGGTTACTCTTTTGTATATGTCCTAATGACGTATATACACCTTTAATTTCATAAAACATTTCATCAATTTCGATGTCTAATTTTGACAATTCACTCCAATCCTCTGCACTTTCGTCAATTAGAGTATCTCTAAACGTATCTTGGAATTCTTTAAAAATAACTTGCGCATTTTCAAAGGCAGCACTAAATTTTGATTGTAATGATTCATCTTTGTTAACTCCTAAAGCTACGTTATGTATCGATTGCAATTTTAACATTGTTCGCTTTGCTAATACGAACGTTTTTTCTACAGTATAAACCATTGCGATAATTATTAAGTAACAACTAAACAATACGATATGGCAATTCTAATGTTACAACAAAACTATATATTTTTTTATTCAATGCAACATGTACGCAATTGCGATTCGAACCAAAATCTACTGGCTGCTATAACGAACAAAGCGAATAAATAACCAAAGCAATAACGACTAACTGAATGTACTAATTTAATTACTTTATCACCTAGGAAACTTTGTGCCAGTACGCCACTGTTATGTAATGGTAAACCATCAGCTGTGTTTTATTCGACCGACAAACCAAAATAATAAATTCAATCTAAGTGATTACATTTGTATAACCAACTCGTTCAAATGTTCGCAAATACTGTCAACTATAAAATGAACTATAAATCCAAAGCGGATTAACTATGCGGCGCGAAGGTCCAATGTTTTGTTATCTCAATGTGGGTGTATCTAGCTACAATCTATAATTTGAAGGACCATCTCCATGTATGTGAGCATGGAGAAACTCATTGCATTATGAGGTATTGAAACTCAGTACTCGTAAACGAAGTCTCTATTTACAAATTATACAATGAAATTAGTATTTGCGAACACTAGAGTCGCCTTACAAATGTACGTCTAGCCAAACAAATTATATTCTAAATTTAAGTACTTACGGTTTACAATGGAATAGTGATAGGATATATGCATTTATAATATCATTAGCTGCTTTAAACTTATTTTCTATTCGATGTGCTTCATAATCGTTTAATTCTATTCTATCTTCTATTTTCTATTTTCTATTTTCTATTTTCTATTTTCTATTTTCTATTTTATCTATTTTCTATTTTCTATTTTCTATTTTCTATTTTCTATTTTCTATTTTCTATTTTCTATTTTCTATTTTCTATTTTCTATTTTCTATTTTCTATTTTCTATTTTCTATTTTCTATTTTCTATTTTCTATTTTCTAATATGCAGGCATGCTGGTTATTCGAAAGCGTAATGGCGACGCCGACCTGTTCTTGTGTGTGTGTAAAATTCTTGTAACCAACCACAAAATCGTATTCACGTCACGTGGACAAGAGATGCGTTAATGTATGTGTAACGATGTTTGCGAGAACGAATTGTGTGTTGCATATATTCAGGTAGGATAGTTATGGACTATGAATAATTAATTTAGGAAATGCAGGTACGGAACAATAGGTATCTAACCTAGTTTACTGTGCTACCGTTAAATGTTCGACAAGAATCGGCACAAACACCAATCCAACAAATTTAATATTGCATTTGTGATGGTAAATTCGTTATAGTAAAAAATAACTTCCTTAAAACACTCGATAAAGGATCACAGCAATTGTCCACATACTGAGAACTTCTCGAGGTAGAAGGAAAAAAATATAGTAAAATGAACTCAGCAAACTTTTTTTATTTATAAAGGTAACGATTTGAAATTTGGTGTATGCGTACTGTTCAATAGTTTTTATATGATTTTATAAAAAAACATTGTTCTAGGCCTGCTAGATATTAAGAAACAATTGCCAAATTTCTTTTTTGTTATAGACGCCATATTTGTTTTATACAATGTTTAAAAGTAGAAAAAAATTGCAATCCAATGGTATAATATTCAATAAAGTTTATACTTGATTTCAATGAAATATTGGCAATTTTGTATTTATTGAAGAGTGCTTTGAAAAACAAATTCTGATGCACGAAATAAGACGTCTTATACATATTAGGTTACTAAGACAGTAGTGAAATCTGATTCAATACGTTAAGATTTAATATTGTTCGGTACAGTGAATCTGAAAAACTAGATATGTACAACATTTACATTAAAAACCATGGTAACTCTAAAGTCGCTGCGCTTGTTTACTAAAATACGTATCCGGAACGACAACATTCGTCTAGATTTGTGTTCTCAAGAATTTCAAGGAATTTAATTAAATTTGGAAACGTTTCGCAGTCAAAAGGTAAATATGTTCGTCATAATGATGTTAACGATGTAAATGTTTTGGCGCAAGTTCATTTAAATCCTGATACATTAAGCCGTCGTACTGCGAATGAATGTAACATTTCCGATCGCGCAGTATTCTTAAAAAGCATAATTTTCATGATTATAAGTTTACTAAAGTACAAATGCTTTATAATGGAGATACGAACAGAAGAATTTACAGTTTAATGTACCTTGATTAATCCAGGTTTATTCAATTCCCGCAACAAACATTATTATGCAACCGAAAATCCACACTTGATGTACCAAACGAGGCATCAAAAAAGGTTTTCAATTAATATTTGGAGTGGGATATTAAATGATAAAATTCTTGGACCTTGCATTATAAATGTAAATTTAAATTCTAATTTAAATCTTAAATTCCTTCAAACGCATTTGGAAGATATGCTAGAGGAATTACCTCTAAATTACATAGAAAGTATGAAATATTTTTAACAAGATGGATGTGCCGCCCATAACGCAAGAATAGTTCAAGAATATTTACATACCAGATTTCCCAATAGTTGGATTGGCACTTACGGTCCTACACGATGGCCCGCTAGATCACCTTGTTTAAATCCACTTGAATATTTCTTATGGGGGTATGTCAAATCGAGTATTTACAACGAACCATTGTTCAATCAAGAGCAACTCATTGAGAGAACATTAAACTGTTTTAGTCATATTGCTCATGCGACTGCAGATGTACCACGTAGGGTCGCTTTATGTTTAAGACAAAATGGGGCTCAATTTGAAGATTTATAAATATTTACATTTGTTTGTTTGTTATTTTCAATAATACATAATTTGTTGCTACTGTATCAGTTACTTATTGTAAATTTAATAGTTCATGACTAAAATAATTTTACAATCGTATACACAATCTGTTTTTCAAAGCACTCATCGATAAATACAAAATTGCCAATATTTCATTGAAATTAAGTATAAACCTTATTGAATATTATACCATTATTGCAATTTTTTTCTACTTTTAAACATTGTATAAAACAAATATGACGTCCATAACAAAAAAGAAAGTTGGCAATTGCTTCTTAATAGCTAGCGGGCCTAGAATAATGTTTTTTATAAAATGATATAAAGACTGTTGAACAGTACGCATACACCAAATTTCAAATCGTTACCTTTATATTATTATGAATATCTCAGTAAGCTTTGATTTTTTTTTAATGTATTACCGGTTTTTTTCTGTGTATAAATGTAGGAAACTTTTTGCCCATTTAACGATTCCTGTATATCCTATAGTTTCTAAGATCCCAATGGTGAGCATTCAACTTTTTGCCACCCTGTATATATATATATATATATATATATATATATATATATATATATATATATATCATATATCAACGTGTCCCAGATAACATTTCCAGCATGGGGATCTCGCTTATTATAAAAGATACAGATTTGGTTAAATTAGATGAATTACTCCTAAGGATTAGTGAAATTATAGGACACTCTCCAATTTCCAAATTTCCATGTATTTTAAGACTTATGGCAAGAAAAGAAAATGTCAAATTTATTTTTCTTGTAATATCTTTTTTGTTATATTAGACATATAAATTTTATTTGCACTTTCTTAAGATATTTTTTATGCAGAATTTAAATATCAATTTGGATTTTTTTGCACTTTCTATTTTTTAGTTTCAACCCCTAAATTACATTTTTCTTATGGAACGACAAGTCGGCTTTGAAATAATTGGTCGTGTTTTTTTATCCTCTTTACAATGATATAGCACATGTACTATCTATTTTTAAAAACAACAAAGAAAATTTAAAAAATGTATTTTATTAAAGACTCTAACAATAAGCAGGCCGTGAAACATAAAAACACAATCGAATTTAATGTCACTTAAAAATTATTCGTTCCAGAATATTTTTGTGTCAAACATGGCTTTATTTACTAATACTGAAAAGTTTGATATGTTGAGTTGTTACATCTTGTCTCATAAAAACAGTTTAGAAGCTGAACGGATGTACTTGAGGCTGTATCCTGACAGAAGGCAGCCCAGTGCTCGTACGTACAGAAATTTGGTAATTAATTTAAAAGAATATGGTTCATTTTCAAAACCTACTAGAAATCCGAAATTATGGAATGAAGATGCATAACTAAATGTATTACAATCAGTTATTGAAAATCCTTCAACATCTGTTAGAGAAATTGAACATAACACTGGTATTTCGAAAACTACATCACGAAGAATTTTAAAACGTCACAGGTATCATCCGTATAAGTACACCATTCTGCAGGGACTTAGAGATGGAGATCAGGGGAGACGAAAGCAGATTTACAAATAATGACCTTTTCAATCGACACAATGTTCACTTTTGGGACCGTGAAAATCCTCACGTTGTTAAGGAAAGTCGGCATCAAGTGAGATTTGGTTTTAACGTCTGATGTGGCATTTTAGGCGCTAAACTTATTGGGCCCATATTTTTTAACGAAACATTAAATAGTGAAAGGTATTTGAATTTACTACAAACTGATTTAGAAAATAAACTTGATGATTTACCACTGATTGAGAATATTAATATCTGCTTCCAACAAGATGGCGCCCCACCCCACAATACAAACATCATCAGCGAATATCTTAATAATTGGTTTCCAAATTCATGGATTGGTAATCGAGGGCCGATTTTATGACCACCTAGATCTCCAGACTTAACGCCCTTGGACTTTTTCCTTTGGGGCTACGTAAAAATCGAGTGTACGTGCAAACATTTGAGAATGCCGAAGATCTTCGTGAAGCTATTCTTGCAGCATTTGGTAGCATTAAACGCCTAAAACTACGCAGAGCAATTACGTCGACACTACGCAGGGCACAATTATGTTTAGAACGGAATGGTCAATTGTTTGAACATCTTTTATAATTGGATAATTATCTCCAATACTATTATCTGCTTAACTCTTGTTGTTATCTATTATTTGTCGTTTTCTCATGTTTCACGGCCTACTTATTGTTAGTCTTTAATAAAATACATTTTTTTTTAATTTTCTTTGTTGTTTTTAAAAATAGATAGTACATGTGCTATATCATTGTAAAGAGGTTGAAACTAAAAAATAGAAAGTGCAAAAAAAATCCAAATTGATATTTAAATTCTGCATAAAAGATATCTTAAGAAAGTGCAAATAAAATTTATATGTCTAATATAACAAACAAAGATATTACAAGAAAAAGAAATTTGACATTTTTCTTTTTCTTGCCATAAGTCTTAAAATATATGGAAATTTGGAAATTGGAGAGTGTCCTATAATTTCAATAATCCTTAGGAGTAATTCATCTAATTTAACCAAATCTGTATTTTTTATAATAAGCGAGTTCCCCATGCTGGAAATGTTATCTGGGACACGTTGTATATATATATATATATATATATATATATATATATATATATAAATATATATATATTCTAAATCTATTTTAAATTGTAAGCCTATATTTCATCGAGCTAAATTATTAAGATTATATTAAGAAAAGAGTGGTGTAGCTTACCTCTTGAATCTGAAGCAATTTTTTTTGTTGCTTTTCTTAGAAACCAATATATCCGTACAGAAAACGAAAAGTACCTATATGTAGTAGTTTATTTAAGCGTGGAGGATTAAAAATCCAGTAACAACATTGTTTGTAACTTTATTAAGCAAATTTCACATAAAGTTACAGCAAAAATCACTCCACCTATTTTGTTTCTAACAACGCAATTTTTCGTTATCAAAATGGCGTTCTCTTGCTTGAAGAACCAGAAAGAAAAAGAAACATGTGACTTCTTTCAACAAATCGGAAATTTTTGAAGTTGCCATCTGTTCAAATTTGTCTAAAAAGAGAAATGGCACGTCCAATGTTGCCAAGTTTAGTAAAATTTAAATTAAAGTACAGGATGTTGCGTAACTACAAGCATAAAAATTACAACTCACACTAAAAATTCCTAAACTAAACTTACACGTTACAATTGAATTAACAGCTAAAGAAATTAGATGATTATTATTTTTCAAGCGCTTACAGGCTCCATTAATACGTAGGGTTAATTGTTCAATATTTTCTACAGGCGTAGCATAAACCTGATCTTTTAAATAACCCCAAATAAAAAATCTAACACAGTAAGGTCAGGTGACCTAGGTGGCCAAGAAATTGATCCCGATCGGCCTATCCAGCGTCCAGTAAAATTAACATCACACCAGTTACGTACATTAACTCCAGAGTGAGCTGGAGCTCCATCTAATTGTAGCCAACAGTCTTCTCTTAAGTAAGGTTGTAAATGGAATACCTTCTGGCGATCTCCTCGTAATGTACATAACCCTTAAACCAACTTCTGGAAAGAGATGATGAGTTTCAGAAAAAACTTGATGACTGGTCTTCTGTTTGAAAATCCTCTTGTATATTCTCTCGAAATCCCTAATGCGTTTCCATTGCAGAAGCCATAAATAAAATTAATGTCGGAGTACTCTTCGTTAATAAAACATGGGACTTGATGGTAAACTTTGAATTAATTTAGTTTATTTCAACCTACATAACGATTCACAATAAATAACAATAACTTACAAATAATTGATTTTTGATGTTTTGTCAGATTATGGTATGGGAATATAACAAACGTGTGTTGTCCATTTCAATCTATGTTTTTATTTAATATCATTAAATTCATGTTTGGATATTTAACCCTTTCCGTACGGCAACATCGGCGGAGTTTTACTTCCACACAGACGGGAGTTTTTTTCGTGCCTCACAGGCGGCTGTCGTCTATTTCCGTCACTACGGAATCTTGCGTTATTTAGTAGTAAAACAATAAAAACGTATACGATTTTAGAAAAATTTATGTTTTAATTATCAAAATGAAAAATATAGGTATCTAGAAGTAAAAAAGAACAGAAACAAAGAAAAAACGAAACTAACAAATATGAGAAACACTTTTCGTAACCTAGAATTTTTTTTTTGTATGATACGTTGTAAAACAAGTGATACATAAACCAACATTACACTCTCTGCACATAATTTTAGTCTCCTTCCGCTTTTTACTTTGGGCACAAACTTTGCATCTCCTTACTTGATATTTTCCATCTTTGCGAGCAACTTCAACTGGAAAATGTCTCTCGAAGAATCTAGCATTACCAACTTCATCGTGGTGCTGTTTGGGTTTTCTTGTTGGATACCTACAAACAAAGAAATATGTTTATCGAAAAAAAAAAAGAATTTGAATGGAACCTTTCTAATATTTGTCGAATAACTTCCAGACGAAATTTTGGAAATGGATCTCGCTTGGTGTTTTGAGTCGAATATAAGGCATGAGCATTCAACATACATATATCCAGCGTGTGAAAAAATAGCTTTTTATACCACTTAATGCTTTTCCGTGTGGAATCAGTGGTGCTTATCATCATGTCGGTACGATCAATGGCCCCCATGTGTTTATTATACTCAATCACACATAGGGGCTTTTTTTTGAATTCGTTCGTTACTCTGTCTATTTTTTGAAGAGTAACTATTTCATTCGCATGAAAGGTTGTGAGCAGAACCACATCCCGCCGGTCTTTCCATTTTACAGCCAACATATTCGTACTGCTTCTGTATTCAACTTCCCCCCTTTTCAGTTTTTTCTTAAAATCAGGCATTTGCTTTCTGTTTTGACGGACAGTTCCGCATGAATTGGTTTTGTGTTTGTACAGATATATCGATAAAGAGGGGCTGGTATAATAATTGTCACTGTAAAAAGAGTGGCCTTTATTTAAATATGGCTCCAGAAGTTTGACTACCGTAGAGCCAGAAGAACCAAGATTGTCGATTATGTTAATATTGGTATTTTTTCCCACATACACCAGCAAGTCTAAAACGAAGCCGGTTTCGCAATCGCACACAACATACAACTTAATTCCAAAGCGGTGCTTTTTTGTTTGAATATATTGTTTAAAGGATAACCGCCCTTTAAATAAAACCATGCTCTCGTCAACGACGAGGTTTTCAAAAGGATAAAACTGACTCTGAAATTGTGATTTTATCATGTCCAATATAGTTCCTACCTTATGCATACGGTCATTTTGGTCTCTTTCCTCGTTGTTGGAAAAGTGCAAGTATTGTAATATTTTAAGATACCTGTCGCGGCTCATGTGTTCTCTAAAACAAGGAGTGCTAATCAAAGTATCTTTGGACCAATAATCCTTTATATCTGATTTTTTCGTGTGGGGCATTAATAATGTTAAGGCTATAAAAACGAACAACTCAGGCATGTCTATATCTTTCCAATTGTTGGCTTTTTGTTGCCGGGCATACCGAATAATTTCAACTACAATATTACCGGCAATTTCTTCTGTGAATAAATTTAAGGAGTAGTTTGCTTGCTGCGTTTCATTTAAAAGATTATCATTTTTTAACCCACTGTTAGTATCGTCATACACGTGCCTTGTAGGAAGAAATTCCATTTGATTCCAACTTATTTCCACATTTTCAATATCCTCTGAACTATCTTCTAAGTTTTCTTCGTCACCGTTGTTATCATGACCTTTGTTATCGTGATCTTGCTCTTCTACTTCGCTTTCCAATCCCTCATCTTCACTATCAGATTGGGGAAGATACTCACTACCGCTGTCCGAATACGGCGCATCATCACTTACGTATATACTTTCGTCACACAAACTTTTTAAAATGTTATTGATGTCCAATTCACTTAAACCTCAGTGGTCACTATATTTTGGTTTTTTGCACAGTTCAGAGGTCCTAGAGGGACCAGCATGCGCTTCTGACGACATTCTCAGCAATACTGGCGCGAATATCAACCTAACTTACCGCATCGCCGGATGTCGTCTATGATCGACGGTGTCGGCTATACCCGACAGCCGCCTGAGTAAAAAGTGCTTTAGTGACGGAACGTATACGACAGCAGTCTGTGTGTAAAGTATATAATTTATACATGTCGTATACGTACCGACAGCCGTCCAGGAAGACAGTAAATATACTGTCGTGTATACACGACAGCCGCCCGTGCGGCACAATTCTTCAGTGTCGCGTATACACGACAACCGTACGGAAAGGGTTAAGTGCTTGTTTTGAAAATAACAAATATATGTTTTCTATAGCAACCTATGTTTGTGTTTAATATCATTAAATTAATATTTTTACATGTAAATGCTTTGTTTTGATTAGTGTTCTGGAAAAATTTCTGGTGTGAAACAGCACACGACCTTCCAACCTACAAAATGGAAATTATCAGAAATGAAATAATTTTAATAACATTTTTTTTAGGATTATTATGCTACCTCCTTTACAATAAGTTCATTACGAATATAGGCGACATTGTAAAAACAAAAACAATAATCTGTGTTAAACAGACGTTTGAAACTTCATATCAGATAGAGATAGAGGTGTTAACTTCCAAATTTAATTAGTTTTAGACTGATTTTGCCATATATTAAGAAACTTTATAAACAAAAGTTATGTAAAATTAAATATTCTTTGAAAAATATGTCTATACGATTTCTTATAGGATTAATCGTTCTTCAGATATTGAAACCTGAACTAACACTTAAATTTTACCTTAATAATTTTTTTGCCGCGAAATTACGCGTCGTATCAAAAAATTGCATAGAACATAATTAATCGTAATGCTTAAGGTCCGTATCTAGGTATTTTTATATCTTTGAGAAATGCAGCTGTTTTGAGGAAGATGTAATAAAAACCAATAAGTGCCCCTTATAAACCGCCCTCACCTGCCCCTTTTAAACCCCCCTCGACGCCTATGGATTTCTCCCAAAATCTATTTAGCTTCAAAAGAAATTAAACCAAGCTTAAACAAAATTTTAAGGACTTGTGTTTTCGTTCTGGAGATATCGTAGATACTAACACACATCCACACAGACACACACGCACACACACATACGCACGCATGTATGCTCGCACGCACGCAGACCCGCACGCACACACCCACCCACTCGCGCACCCAGCCACCAACCCACCCACTCACGCGACCACCCATCCATCCAACCGCCCACGTTACGTACGTACGCACCCACGAACACACACGCACACGCACACGCACTCACGAAACTTTGCCAATCGTTTAAAATCAGATTGATTTAGCGTTGGTGAAAAATAGTCCTTTCCTTATAGGTTGGAAGGTATAAAAACGAAGTCAGAAAATTCTGTAATAGATTTGAAAAGGTCTTGAACTACTCGTGATCCTAAACATAGATTGTCCTTTTCAACGTTTTCAAATTAATTTTTAGGTCGGCAGTTTGTGATATTAAGTTAAGAATAGAAGAGTTACTGAGTTTCTCCCAGAGCACGTTTGATTATTTAAATTAACAAATTTCTTGTTTACTTTGGTTCTAGCTCCATTTTTCGGACTTCTCGTTATTTTAACAACTTTTTTGAAAATTAGCATCGGATCAACTTCAAAGTACTAAAGAAGAAGTTCTTGTACAGCATTTTATCGAATGTTTACGCTGTTTTGCACAGGTTTGTAATTTTGATTACAAAATGAAGCGTCGCCTTTAAATGTGTTAACTCATACAGGCTTACAACTGACATAAGGAAGAAAACGAAATGAATAAGTGAATGTTAAGATACTTTGGGTATTGTTGAAATGATTTTGATAATTATGCATTTTAGTTCAATATACGCAAAGAACACGAAATGTTACTTCATTTACCCCTTTTTTTCTGATTTCTAGTATTGCGTACCTATTTTACAGAGGAAACTGCAGTTGTGAATATATTTAATATAGGTTCATCTGAGTAACAGATTTTACAATGCTAGTCTTACAAAATTATTAATTGTTATACATAAAAATAGAACAGCCAGAGGATTAAACAAAATTCTGTATCAAAGATTTTAATTATCAGACAGAAGTGCATCTCAGTCTTAATTTACACTATAAGTAAATTAATTAACCGTGTACGACACTACTAAGCAATTGATTATAAATATTAGTTCGTTTCTGCCCATTTAACGTAGTCTCCATTAAAACACTACTTTTGTCTTCGTTTAAACCTAAATGAAAATTTTGATCAGCTTCATCAGCTTCACGATACAGCAATTCTAAGGAACTGTCGCTTCCAGATGATAAACTTCCGTTTGGGTCTTTAAACGACTTTTGTGGTTTAGAATGCGAGTAATCATTATCATCATCTTCATCAAAATCGCTTTCATAACAATACTCCAAAATTGTTTCTCGGTGATCTTCTTCATAATTATAATTACAATTGCCATTTAGTACTAAGCGTTCAAAAATATGTTGTGCCTTGTATACAGGATCATCATCATCGTCAACATGCCGTGATGACTTTTCTACTTCCATTATTGGAGACATTAAGTTTGTGCAATTTTTGGATTTTACTCCATTGAGTGTTAGTTTACTCATTATAACAGTTTTCTTTTCCGATTGTTTTTTCACATTACTAACACTCACGCTGTTTACTTTATCTTCGGGCAATTTGGCATTTTGTTTCTTTTTAATTGACTTTGTAGTAATTTGTTTTATACCAGGTTTTTGTGTTTTTTCTACATATTCCTTTTTTGTACAAGTTGACTTACTACCATTTTTGTACAATGATAATGGAAACTTAAGATAATGCGCATCGCTAAAATTCAATTTTAATTCTTCCATAATTCGAACCACTTTAGACAGTTTTTCAGGTGTCAAAAAACGTTCTTTCTGAAGATTCCCCAGTTGTCTTATACCTGTTATTTGTCTTTGTAGTTCATCATTAATTTTTTGAGTAGCAACTCGTTTTACTATTTCCTGTTGTAATTTAGAATGTACTTGTGCCAACTGTCGCTTGATATCACTTACTTGCTTGTTACTTTCTTGATCAATATAACTACTGCTGTGTGATTTCCTATCTATTGAGGACATTGTTCTTTTTAGTGTGCTCTTAATGTTATACTCTGAACCAGAGTTTCTTAGAGTTGCAGATTTTGTTTTTTGAATGATTTCACTTATACCAGAAAAATTAGTTCTTGAAGTAGAATAAGAATTAGCATCACATATAGAAGAATTGGTAACACCCCATTGAAATTCAGGTTGATTCCCTAGTCTATACTTCTTTTCAAATTCTTCTAAAATATGTTCTATCGTTACCGATGTTAAATTTTCATTTACCCTAAAGTCAGCAACCTCTAAGGAATTGCTCTGTGCAACCAAATTTATAATTCGACTTGCTAAGTTTTCTGTTACACCACAATTTTGCATATCGATTGCTTTAATCCATAAATCATCATCTAACGCGTCCAAAATGGGTATCGCCCCTTCATCGCCAATTCGTGTATTATTATTTAAACTAATTCGTTTAATTCCCCCCATTGCACTACCTTCTGGTTCTTCATATCTCAAAGAGTTGTGCCAACTTTCACAGTATCTGTTTAATTGCTGATGTTTAATAATTTTTCCTACGTAGTGTCCACTCGCTGCGGTCAAATTGCAAGCACTTAAGTTCAAAATCATAATATTTGGTAATAAACGTAAATTTGTACAAATTAATTGACAGCCTCCGTCATTAATCGAGCAGTTCTTAAATGACAATAATTTGATAGTTCTGTTTAATCTTAAATTGACTAATAATATTTCTAAAAGTTCCATGGACAGTGGAAAACCTTCTAACTCTAACGAGGACAGTACATCGGATTGTTTGATACAGCAACTTAGTGATTTAATTAGTGATCTTAGTATGTAGTCTGTCCATAACGCGACATATTTTTTTTTCATCCTACGAATTTTTTCTTCAGTATTAACTTCATGAAGAAAATTAAAACCTGTGGCTCGACTTTTAAGTGATATTACATGTAAACTTGTATCAAGAGCTAATGCTTGTAAAATAGGTGGCCAGTCTTCTGCTTTAACTCGATCCGCAATAAACTCTAGCACTGTATCACTTTTAGGTTTTGCCGGTTTAACTATTGATAATGGATTGGTATTTGACCGTCGGCATAACTCTGCGTACCATACATAAAAAATATTTTTAGGTTTTAAGCTTGACGTTACAGTAGATTTATTAGTCGACGACATAATTTTCTTGAGAAAATTTGTAAACCTCTACAAAGGTACAGAGTATATAATCACTAAACTTGGAACAGCAAACCAATAAATATAAATAAGTGTAAATTAAAATAAAACGAATATTTGACATTCGTGAACAATTTGACGCGACGTGGAAACTACTCGATAGTTTGATTTAATTAAAAACCATTGAAAAAATGATACCCATAATTAAATTAAAAGAGAAGAACTTAAAGGAGCTGTCATTCAATAATCGATTAAAAATTTGCATTCGGTAATAGCTCATCCGCACTTGACGACTTTTTTCCTTGTAAAAGTGGTACGCATACACTCGTGAATGCTGATTTCTTGTCGTATTCCTTACCAATAGGGGAATTTATTCACGAGAGTGAAAACTTTTTTTTTAAATTTTACTTCGCCTGTATGTTAGCCACAAAGCCAAGATCAAACACTCAAAACATGAAATCGGAAAACTTGATAAAGTACTCCAAAAAGTCTTCGCCAGATAATTAATTCATAAAAGTTGCTTTCTTATTAAACTTGTAAAAACGCTTTTAATTTAAAATTAGACGCTGAAATGAGAATTCCTAAATTGGAACCGGACGGGTTGTGTACGTGACCCTTATTCTTAAAAGGAATATAATGAAATCAAACATCATTCAATAAGACCTTGCAAGCGTAAATTTATTATACGAACAATATTACATAAAACTATATAGCAAAGAAATAGAAGGTATTGATTAGCTGAGGTTTCTCATTTTACAATACCAAGTGCCATTAAGAAAAAATATTATTTCTCTTATAACAAGGGAACCCTTCTGGAGCAATAAAAGAGTCTAGGAAAATAAAAACAGTTTATGCCTGAACACGTGCTCGCTTTATAGCTCGAAGCAGGGCCTGTTTAAAATTTCAGCAGGACAAGGCAACTATCATTGGCTAGCGGGAACCTTAACTGCCATGTAGGAAATGCTTAGAAAACAAAACCTGCAAAATATTTTGTTTGCTTTCTACGAATGCTTCAAAGCGTAACGAAACTACAGACATTGGCAGCACGAAAAGCACTTTGTTTTCAATTTTAATGCAAACAAAATCTCAAAATAAGCATAACACACAATGTCAGTACTTATTTATATACGTACGGACGTGTAGTGTTTACATTTGAATATAAAATGATTTTATAGCAATCCAATAAACTTTTAAGACTTGGAGAAATTTACGCTAATTTGTGTAATGTTACTAAAAATCGAATGTATTAAGGGTTTTCGCTCAATTTACTGCAAGGTATTGATATAAAGTCTTATTTGTACCCATCTTAAGTGGAGATACACAACCTCTAAGAACCGTAAAGAAGAATAAAATCAATATGTTAACTAAATTTATTCATTAATGTTTAAAATTTTTTAAAGAATATTACGATGCAAATTATTTAACAATGGTCATTTTGTATTCAAAAAGTCTAAAGGTAACAAAAAGGTGCCCAAGATGTCTTCAGTATGTTTTACGAGAGAGAGTTCGTAGAAAAAGGTAAAAAGTGTAGATGGCGAAAAGACACGTTCTGAAATTCCTGCACCTGATAAAATTAGCCATAAGTGGAGAAAGTAAGCATCTAAGCCTAAGTTTGTTCAGTTAACTCGCATACGCACGAACCTCGTTTTTCGTTATCTATATTTTATTAATGGGTAAAACGATAAAACTTCAAAATGATGAGGGAAGTGAACATACAAAGTAGCTGAAATTCTCCAAAAATAAATTACTTATTCGCAAGGTAAATACAGACCGCCCCGAAGAAAACCCGATCCGTCCAAAGGAATTTAATTGCCAGATATGAACCTCGACAATATTTAAGAACAATACAAAGAATAAATAAACTTTATACTAGAATATGGACAACCTTTTCATAGTTAGCCCCAATCTCCAAAGCCCAGCTAACTTTCACTATTAGGCCGCAAAAATATAAAATATCTGGTGTGAAATAACACAAGTAGAAAAGGGACACCTCAATTTTCGCTTTTAACCTTGAGAATTCCCGATGCCGTCACAAGGCCGCCCACGTGCCTGACCTCGAGTTTGACTTGGTAATTTCCGATGACGTAATTCGGTCTTGGGGATGACCTCAGGCTTGGCATTGGAGTTGTCCGTGCTCCTGCTCTTGGAGTTCACCTTAGGTCAGCCAAGGTCAGTCCAGTCTGTTCAACGGGAAATTTGAATTCTAATAAGGGAGACCTAACACTATCTCACAAGACAGGTCTTCGGAACCTGTGTTCGGATCTGCGCCCCCTTGTCGTGGTCCCCTTAACGGTAAATAGAATTCTAATAAGGGGGCCCTAATACTATCTCATAAGGCAGGTAATAACTTGTGTTAGGGTTTACGCCCCCATGTATTCTAATAAGGGGGGTAACTTGTAAGACAGGAACATGTGGTAGGGTCTGCACCCTCTTGTCGTGGACCCCTTGTCGCGAAATTTGGATTTGTTTGTACCCCCATCTAGGTGTGTATCGAGTAGTGAATATTTTCTGTAATAAAGGTGGCTCCACCCAGTGGTATATTACAGACAGCATTGGCCTAACCCAAACCGTGCATTTATTGAATTCACCTAATGTTGCACGTTTATTGACCTAACCTAAAACGTGGGGCGAAAGAAACGAGAAAAACCAGGGAAACGAGGAAGGCGAGAGAGACAAAATAGACGAAAGACGAGAGAGAAGAGAGAGACGACAGAGACGAGAGAGACGAGAGAGACGAGAGAGACGAGAGAAGCGAGAGAGAGACGAAACAAGACGAGGCGTGAGAAACGAGACGAGAGAGGCAAGAGACGAGAGAGGCGAGAGACGGGAGAGGGGAGAGAGACAAGAGAGACGACAGAGACGAGAGAGACGAGAGAGAGAGAGAGACGAGACGGGAGAGACGAGACGAGAGAGGTGAGACGGGAGAGAGACGAGAGAGACGGGAGAGAGGCGAGAGAGAGACGAGAGAGACGAGAGAGACGAGAGAGACGAGAGAGACAGAGAGAGAGAGACGAGAGAGGCGAGAGAGACGAGAGACACGAGAGAGACGAAAGACACGAGAAAGACGAAATAGATGAGAGACGAGAGAGACATGAGCGAGACGAAAGAGATGAGAGACGAGAGAGACAAGAGGGCCTAAAGAGATGAGAGAGACCACAAAGAGGCGTGAGAAACAAGAGAGGCAAGAGAGATGAGAGAAGCGAGAGAAACGCGTGAAACGAGCGAAATGCGAGAAACGAGAATATTGCCGGCCTTGGGTCTTGTGCGCTGGCGTACTCGTCAATGTTCGGATAGGATCGGTTTGGAGTGGGGATTGTCTAAGCAGCCTTCCTTGACAATCTCGTGTAGAAAGATTTTACCTTTATGTTTGTTAAAAAATTGCTGAGCACTTTTCGCAATAAATTCCTTGCCCTTATCCGTCTGTATACTTTGAGGTATCTTTTCGCATCTTTGAAAAGTAACCGAAAATACGTCGATTATAATTAGTATATAATTATACTAGTCATTATATTTACTTAGATTTCTCATATCGCATATCCGACTGCCTGCCATAACTCAAAATGCTACACATTCATGTACCTGTTTCGAGTAAACTTATCACTACACGTTTATGCATAGTGTACGCTCCTTGTTTCTGTAACAACGCTCTAATATCTTCCCTAGGGGCATGTTTATAAATCTAAGCTCCTTTTTTGGCAGGGGAATTTCTTCTAACATAGAACGTGTATGTAAAACTGTCTTATGTGATAGTATGACGACCCCTTATCGGTCAAAACTCGAAAAAATAGTATTCTAATAGGAGCCTAGCACATTTATTAGCCTAAAGAAGAAGACAGACATTTCGTTGCATACATCACAATATTGAAGATTCTGTTTACGCTTTAGAAAACGTACTACTGACTCGAAATTGGCTAAAGATAAACTCAAAAAGGAAGAAGATTTGAAGGCACGTGTAGTATTTCTGGAGTCGTACTGAAAACAACTAATTTAAGAATAACCTCATATCTACGTAATAATTTTAATAATGGATGGTGGTAAATAAAGGTTGTATATTATACTTTGCACTTATTTAAAGTGCAACCACCATTGAGTGAGCATTATTATTATAATGTGTTCTCCTGTTTATGAGCCAACATCAGCTGACATTAGAGATTTTACTGACTTGTTAATAAACTATTACAATATAACTGTTCAAGATGATGAAAACGATGAAGTGGATGAGGGGAATGTATCTCTAATCCATGATGATAGTGACGATTCACAGAAGAAGAGCGATGACGTAGAGGAGAAGGACGCATCTGAAAACCATGATGATAGCGACGAATCACGGTCTAAGATGACCGATAAAAATGTAATTAAACAAATGATGCATTGCTTAAAAAAATATATTGTCAAACGTTTTCGTTCAATTTTTTATTAATAATTCTGTTTCCCGAATGGTCGGTTGGACCTGTTTATAAATCTAAAACCCTTTTTTTATAGAGGCATTTCCTATAAGTCAGATCTTGTAGGTAAAATAGAAGCCTAATTTCATGCTTAGTAGGGGCGCTCTGTCATCATCATCCTAACTTAAATACCAGATGAAAAAATCTGCGATCAACGGTATATTCTACATTTTATCGTACTTATCTTTTAATATCAAAACAGAGACTTGTTTTCTAGAATGTAAGCATGGAAAATTGATAATGAATGTCGCTTTATTTACCTTTTTAATATAAAAAAATAATCCTATCGTTTTCTTTTTAAATATTTACTAAAGCCAGTCGGCACGTGTTTAAATCGTGCATTAACCATAACAGTTATAAATGTTGATGTATATCTATGATAATAGCAGCTCTTAATTAATTACTCATTAATTTTTAAAAGTAACCTTTGTATGTATGTATACTGTTGAAGGTTGACTTTACTTTACATTCTCAAGGTGAAAATCTTTTTTAAAGTGTGTAAATATAAGCAGGCAGGTCGCACTAACGATGCAACAGTTCATGCGAAAGGACAGTTAGATAGGAAATTAAAATAAGTGTGAGAGAGATGATTAGGTTTTTGCTATTCGGATCTAATTTCGAGTTTAGTTATATTTGTTATTGTATAAGTATCTAGGTAGTAGAGCATTTTCGATAACGACGCTCAGTCTTGTTTATAAATCTAAAGCCGTTTATGTGAGAGGTATTTCCAGTCCCTACATGTAAAATAATATGTGCTATACTAATTGTGGTGGGAGGCTGACAACTAATTATGTGATGAAGAGGGAAAATCAACCAGTGGCGAATAGTATAAATCAATTTGATCGTTTAATAACAAACCTGCATTTTTATTTTTAAAGATTTCTAATGATTCTAAAACGTCAAATCTTTTACCTTTATTTTCAGCATGGAAAATTTTAAAATTGTTACCTAACACGTGTTTTTCTGTGTTCGAATGTGACGCATAGTTAGAAGTTTATGTATTGTTTTTATATGAACTAACATGTTCAGAGATACGTTTACTAAAACTTCTACCTGTTTGTCCTATGTAGTATTTATCACAACTCCCGCAATTTAGTCTGTATGCTCCTGAATCATTTTATTTTTGATTTTTGGATTGATTGTTTTTGCTATTTTCCTAAAGTATTGTTAGATTTGTACGTTATATTCAAATCTAGTTTTTTAAGTTGGTTAGATATATAATTTAACGTGTTAAAAAAATTTCTAATTTTGGGTTGAGTGGGGTAAACTGATTTTAACGTAAATTTGTATTCTTTCTTTTTTAAAATTTTATTGACATGCGATTTTGTGTAACCATTATTTACGGCGATTTTGATTAATTATGTTTTGTTTGACTTAACGGATTACCTATAATTAAGCCTTTATTGGCACTAAAAATGTCATTAAATTCCAAATAATTTTGGTTTAAACGAGTAATTAAGGTGTTGAGAATGTACTTGCTTAATGATACAGTTAGTGTTACCGACAGTGAAGAGATTATCTATAATATTAATCACAACATTTGGTGGGATACCCTGCAATAAATTTTTAATATCAAAAGATACAAGTTTCACATTGTTAGGAACGTTTTAGATATTATGAACTAATTGTTGTGAATTCTGAATACTACGTTTAAGGGTAAATTTACAATATTCTTTTATTAAATATATTAATTTCTTGGATATTTTATACGCTGAGGCTGTGATATAAGAAACAACAAGTCTAATTAGGTAATCTGCTTTGTGTAATTTAATTAGAGAATATAGTTTAGGTACTTGAGGATTCATAACTGATAAATGTTTCTTTTCCAATTTGTTAAATAAACAATTTTCTTTCAACGTGTTTTTTATAAATCTTTGATATAATTCAGTTGGATCTGATTTTAATTTTTGAACAGTCTCATTACTCAAAAAATCTATAGTTTTACCACAGATATACACACATGTGTGTATATCTGTGGCTTTACTAAAGCAATCAATGTTATTATATCAGGTTTATTGTTTTTAAAAGGTTTATTCATTGTATTAAAATTATTTGCAAATTTATGTTTCTTGAGAAGTACTATCTTCTACTTTACTTATTTTAAACTGCATATTTTTATCATTATATGCAAGACGTGGCAATAGTGTTGCTAATTTGATGTAAGTTAAATCAATTTGGTATTTTTGAATTGTGGTTAATTTTAGCAAGCTGTAAATTTAACCAAATCAGTATTTTTGAATTGTAAGCTGGTTGACGCAAGCTGTAAGTTATGATTTGATTGATTGAGATTGATTTGGTTGATTGATTGAGATTGATCTGATTGTTTGATTTGATCGAGCGTGATTTATATGAGATTGATTTGATTAATTTGATTTTATTAATTGATTTGTTTGTTAGAGAAAGAGCCGATAAAGACGAAAGAGAGATGGACGAAAGAAACGAGAGTGTTCGAGACACGAGAGGCGAGGGAGAGACCGGAGAAAAAACGAGAGAGAGAGAGAGATGAGTACGATCAACTTCCATTACAGAAAACAATCGCTGGTTTAAAAATGCACCATTAGGTGGCGACACAAACAAATTCAAATTTCCGTCCATAACGATTATAGGGACCTGAATGTACTTTTAAAATATACCACTAGGTGGAGCCACCTTTGTTACAGAAAATATTCATTAGTTCATACACAACTAGATGGCGCTACAAACAAATTCAAATTTCTGGTCAAGGGGGACACGGCAGGAGGGTGCAGATCCTAACGCAAGTTCCTATACCTGTCTTAAAAGTTAGCATTAAGGTCCCCTTACTAGAACACTATTTACCGTTAATGGGGCCACGACAAGGGCGCGCAGACTCTAACACGGATTCCAAAGGTGTCTTATGAGATAGATAGGGGCCCATTATTAGAATTCAAATTTCCCGCTGAACAGATATCGTACAGACCTTGGCCAGCCCAAGGTCAACTCCGAGAACAGGCCCTACGCCAACTACAATGCTAAGCCGCGAGGTCATCCCCAAGGTCAAATTACGACATCGGAAATTCCCAAAGTCAAACCCGAGGACAGCCACGTGGGCTGCCTTGTGACGTCATCGGGAATACTTGTAATGCGTCCCTATGTTTAACGTCAAATTTATATTGCGCCCTTCTGGTTTGGTAACCCAACGCGGTTTTATTTTGACTCGGCTTTGCTCAATCGGGTTTATTTTATAAACGGGGTGTGGTTCGTAGTAAGTACTGGATGGGCTTAACACTGTAACCTTAAATAAAATCCGTAAAGCATTTTTAACACGTATATTAAACAAATATTTACAATAAATAAAATAAACGGTAACTAACAAAATATGTATGTGAGAACTCCCTGGTCCGGGTCCTGGCGTCACTGGCTGCGAAGTCGCTTCTGTGAACAAAAGATAGTCTTCTTAATCTATTCCTTACCTAAGAGGCAAAGTTTAGGTTACGGTCCTGCATGTACAGTAGCGCGAGCGTTATCCTTGATACAGTGGTTGATCGGAGCGCCAGCGCAATGAACTCGAATCGTTTAGAAAATCGATATCGTGCTTATATGTTAGTAACTCTGGAGCGCTGAAGCAAGGATGTCCTACTCCTCGGGAAATAATACACGCGAATGCGCGTCTGCAAACGCGAGATCTCGGGACGGTCTTTCTCTAATTATGACCGGTTTAATGTAGGCAATTAGATTATTTATCTAACTAAATTAATTACCGATCTCTATACTAAGTCTAATTATCTACAATCAATCAAGGGAACCAAATACTTAATATTAAAACTACTCTAATAGGTTTACGTAAAGATAGAATAATTTACGTACTATCTAATATATTTACAAACGAGCTCGCACCAGGTATTTACGATGGTTAGGTTGACTATAAATTTATCTACAAATTTATACAACAGGTTATGGAGGTACTCTTCTGCGATTCAAGACACCGTGTACGGTTATTGTGTTTTGTCTGTAGGTAGTGTATGAGTTTCGAGCGGGATTTCAGTAATGCGCAGAAGACGTAGGCGATGGCCTGTCTTTACTGGATATACTAAGAGAAAGGTCGTAGGTCTTTACAGCCCTGTAACAACCCTTCACCCTCAGGTACTTTGTAAGATACGTCGGGGCTACCCTGCGTTCCTCTAGGTGTACTTTGTGGTGGCAGTGACGATGGGATCTACCCTTCGTGCTACTCTAGGTGTTAGTGTACTTTGTATTGGAGTTCCGTCGGGGCTACCTGCGTTACTCTAGGTGTACTTTGTGGTGGCGAGTGACGATCGGATCTACCCTTCGTGCTACTCTAGGTGTTAGTGTTGTATTGGCGAGTTCCGTCGGGGCTACCCTGCGTTACTCTAGGTGTATGTGGTATAACTCCTGGAGCTCAGCCCGGAATTATTTACGGTCTGTAGTGTTTGAGTGTAAATTGTTAGATTGTATAACTTTACAACTTACGTGTCTATCAATAGCAGTACAGAATTGAACTTTAGGTTGCCCGGTGCGAGGTGGTGTGCGTTCTCGCCCGATCGCGAAGGACTCTTCGTCGGTGAACAACAGGTCGGTGCTTACACTAAGCAAACGGTGCGGCTGCGGCTACTGGTTTCTGGAACGGCTTGACTTGAATCTACTGAGATTCATCTCCCCTTTTATTATGCGCGTCGCGAGTTTATAAAGGTGCATCTGTGGGCGGTTTCGCGGCTACCGTCGGGGGATGCCGTTATGCGATTGGTTAAAATCGTTCTGACGTGCAGAAACTTACGGTTTCTTAGGAATACACGTCAGCGGTGATGAATAAATTATTTGTTGTGCAATATCGCGTAAGCTTATGAAATCTTACATACAGGATGGTCCGCACCTAATTTATTCTAAAACACATATGTACAGGACGCTGGTTCTTTACATACCACCCTTTCCTCTTCTTGCGGAAGATCCGTCCGCTTCACTTTTACCCTCAGGCCATCAGGCATGATGATACTAACGCGGCGGCGATTGCGTCGCTGGCGGTGGTTAAGGCTTTCCGGGGGTGACATAAGGCGGGCCGGTTCGGGTACCTCCTGGATGTGCAGATCCTTCATTCTTCCGGTAACCTCGGTTGTCCGGCGCAAATGTTCCGGTGTGTCCGGGGTCTTCGGTCTACCGTCGGTGTGGAGCCGGGTGGTGACCAATAGATTCCGTACCCTACTGGATGGTCCTGGAGACGGTGTGCGGGGCGCAGGCGGCGGAGATTGTTCCCGGACTGGAGTACTGCGACGCGTCAAGAACGCTGCGTCCACGTCTTCGGTCCCGGGTTTGCGGTAGCGGTGTGGCTGCCATGGCAATATTCTTAACGGGAGTTTTCGGCGGATGCATTGTTTAAATGGGGCCATGTTGTGGAAGATAGCATTTCTGGTTTTATCCTTTGCTTTTATATGATTTCGAATACGCGGGTTTTTAATAGCCGTTAAATTTTCAACGTTACCATTGGTCGTTGGTTTAGTCTGATCGGTGACGTCAGTCGCATTTCTCAAATCTTTTACATGCGCTTCTCGCGCGCTTTTCCTACTACCGGGTTCTCGGAGCTCGACAATTACGGGCGATTTGATTTTATACACAAGGTAAGGACCGGCATACTTTTTCGCTAATTTCGCGGAAAATTCTTTCGCTTTGCTTGACAGGTAATGTGTTTTACGATATACGAGATGTCCTTTGCGGGGGCGGTAGGCTCGGTGACGCAGGTTGTAATGATACCGTTGTACTTCAAAGGTCTTTGCTAATGAATCTCTAGCAAGTTCTTGTAGATCTTTTAAATACTTCATGTGTTGCGCTTGATCAGCTGCGGTTACGGCGGTTTCTGTTGTCGGTGCTTGCTTCTGGGTTGACCATGCCCTAGGTGGTTCTAATTCTCTACCGAGATTAAGTAAGGCTGGGGAGAAACCAGTTGATCCATGCTGTACGGTATTGATAGCGAAGGCTATTTCAGGCAGGTGGGTGTCCCCTCTCGCTGGTTATTTCGCGTAAATTGTGCGATCATCGTCCCGATCACTTTATTGGTTCTTTCACCGGGTTGGCATGCGGGGAGTATGGTGGAGTAGAACGATGGTTGATTCCATGCTCCTTCAAGAACGTGCGGAATAATTTGCTGGTATACTGTGGGCCGTTATCAGAGATCAGGTGTCGGGGAGTTCCAAAGCGGTATATTATTTGTTCTTTTAACGCTTGGATAATCGGCGGACAGGTAGCGTTACGGAGCGGTTTAAGTTCGACCCACTTAGTTAACCGGTCTTGAAAGACTAACAGGAATTTATAGCCTTTCTTGGAACGCGGCAGCGGTCCGATAAGGTCTGTACTTACATTGTTCCACGGATGTCCAGGTCGCGAAAAGTACATTTCTCCTTGCGGCTTTTGCTTACTACCTTTATAAGTCTGACAACTTATACACATTTTTACGTATTTTATCACGTCGGATTTTATGGTGGGCCAGTAGTAATTGCGGTATATGCGGCATAGCGTTTTCGCAATTCCTAGGTGTCCTGCGGTGGGGACATCGTGACATTCTTCCAGGATATCTCGGCGTTTTTCTAGCGGTATACAAATTTTCCAACTAGGATGGCTTCCCATTTCTTTTTCGGGTGTCGGATCAGGGAATGATTTAAATAGTTGACCTTCCTCTATTTTATATCTTGGGTGTTGATCAGGGTGTTCTTGGACTTGCTGTATCAAGTATTTATACCACGGGCAGGTTATCTCTTCGGTTTCCTCCACCTCTAATGGAGACAGGTCGGCTTTTACTTTATAGTCCTCGTGTAAGCGAGATAGCGCGTCGGCCACATTGTTCAGTGCCCCTTTACGGTACTCCACCTGGAAGTCGAACTGTTGTAGTTCCATTATCCAGCGGGCTAGACGGGATGTCGGTTTCTCTAGCGTGCGAAGCCACTTGAGACTTCTATGATCTGTTAGCACAGTGAATTTATAACCCTCTAGGTAACTTTTTAACTTTTGTATGGCCCATACTACGGCCAGGCACTCTTGTTCAATCGTCGAGTAATTCCTTTCCGCTGGGTTCAGTGCCCTGCTGATGTACGCTATCACTCGTTCATTCGGTGCTTGTCCTTGTGTTAACACGGCTCCAATTCCGGTGGTACTTGCGTCGGTTTGTAATACAAAAGTTGATTAAAATCCGGACAGGCTAATACAGGGGGCGGTCAATGCTTGTTTAATGGCTTCAAAGGCGTGATTTTGTGTGTCGGTCCACTGATATCTGGTGTTCTTTTCAAGAGTTCGGTAAGCGGTTGACTTAGTTTCGCAAAGCCGCTAACATATTTGCGGTACCACGACGCCAGTCCCAAAAATTGATGGAGTTGCTTAACGGTACGGGGAGCGGGTATTTGGATAATTGCGTCGATTTTTTCTGGATCAGGTAAAATTCCTTTTGCGGTGACGACGTGTCCCAAATATTTGAGTTGGGTCTGACAGAAGTAGCATTTGTCTGGTTGTAGTTGAAGTCCGTTATCACGTAGTCTCTTGAATACTTCCCGTAGGTTACTCAGGTGCTCTTGAAATGTTTTTCCCAGGACTATGATATCATCTAGATATACAAAGGCGCGTCCAATCAGTTCTGGACCAATAATAGAATCTAGGAATCTCTGGAATGTAGCAGGGGCGGAATGAAGTCCAAACGGTAGAACTTTGAATTGGTATAGTCCACGGCCGGGTACTGTAAAAGCGGTGATGGATTTACTTCCATTTTCTAGAGGAATTTGCCAGTATCCTTGTTTCAGGTCTAGGGTACTGATATAGCTTGCTTCTCGCAGCTGGTCTAAGATGCCTTGAATATATGGTAAAGGGTATGCATCCTTGATGGTGACCTGGTTAACTTTTCGAAAGTCGACGCAGAATCGATATGAACCAGTTGGTTTCTTAACCAACACTACGGGAGAACTCCACGGGCTGTGTGACGGTTCTATGATGTCTTCTGCGAGCATATTATCAACCTCCTGATTGATAAGTTCTTGCATTGCTGGATTGCGGGGATAGTATCGCTGTTTGATCGGTTTAGCGTCGGGCATGAGAGTGATCTTATGTATAACATCTTTGGCTTTTCCTGTTACCTTGGTGAATTTCCTCATCTCGGTTTCCAAGAATTCGTTTAACTCGGGCAGCTGGTCTACGTCTGGTCCATGTATTCCACTCAAGCCTCCTTGTACGGAACTTTGCAAGGGGATACGTATTCCGGCGATTTCTAGTTGTTTCTGGTGTATGTGTAGAGTGGCCTGAAGATGTTCCAGCGCGTCCAATCCAATCACAATGTCGGTGGACAGTTGGGGTATGTAATAGCCCGGTAACTGGAGAGTTTTCGTGCCTATCTTGGCGGGGAAAATGTATAAGCCGCGGGTTTCAGTCATGGAACTGTCGGCAAGACGTACAGTTGCAGCTTTTAGCGTGCTCGTAACTAACAAAATATGTATGTGAGAACTCCCTGGTCCGGGTCCTGGCGTCACTGGCTGCGAAGTCGCTTCTGTGAACAAAAGATAGTCTTCTTAATCTATTCCTTACCTAAGAGGCAAAGTTTAGGTTACGGTCCTGCATGTACAGTAGCGCGAGCGTTATCCTTGATACAGTGGTTGATCGGAGCGCCAGCGCAATGAACTCGAATCGTTTAGAAAATCGATATCGTGCTTATATGTTAGTAACTCTGGAGCGCTGAAGCAAGGATGTCCTACTCCTCGGGAAATAATACACGCGAATGCGCGTCTGCAAACGCGAGATCTCTGGACGGTCTTTCTCTAATTATAACCGGTTTAATGTAGGCAATTAGATTATTTATCTAACTAAATTAATTACCGATCTCTATACTAAGTTTAATTATTTATAATTAATCAAGGGAACCAAATACTTAATATTAAAACTACTCGAATAGGTTTACGTAAAGATAGAATAATTTACGTACTATCTAATATATTTACAAACAAGCTCGCACCAGGTGTTTACGATGGTTATATTGACTACAAATTTATCTACAAATTTATACAACAGGTTATGGAGGTACTCTTCTGCGATCCAAGACACCGTGTACGGTTATTGTGTTTTGTCTGTAGGTAGTGTATGAGTTTCGAGCGGGATTTCAGTAATGCGCAGAAGACGTAGGCGATGGCCTGTCTTTACTGGATATACTAAGAGAAAGGTCGTAGGTCTTTACAGCCCTGTAACAACCCTTCACCCTCAGGTACTTTGTAAGATACGTCGGGGCTACCCTGCGTTCCTCTAGGTGTACTTTGTGGTGGCGAGTGACGATGGATCTACCCTTCGTGCTACTCTAGGTGTTAGTGTATTGTATTGGCGAGTTCCGTCGGGGCTACCCTGCGTTACTCTAGGTGTACTTTGTGGTGGCAGTGACGATCGGATCTACCCTTCGTGCTACTCTAGATGTTAGTGTACTTTGTATTGGCGAGTTCCGTCGGGGCTACCCTGCGTTACTCTAGGTGTATGTGGTATAACTCCTGGAGCTCAGCCCGGAATTATTTACGGTCTGTAGTGTTTGAGTGTAAATTGTTAGATTGTATAACTTTACAACTTACGTGTCTATCAATATCGCCCGATCGCGTAGGAGTCTTCGTCGGTGAACAACAGGTCGGTGCTTACACTAAGCAAACGGTGCGGCTGCGGCTACTGGTTTCTGGAACGGCTTGACTTGAATCTACTGAGATTCATCTCCCCTTTTATTATGCGCGTCGCGAGTTTATAAAGGTGCATCTGTGGGCGGTTTCGCGGCTACCGTCGGGGGATGCCGTTATGCGATTGGTTAAAATCGTTCTGACGTGCAGAAACTTACGGTTTCTTAGGAATACACGTCAGCGGTGATGAATAAATTATTTGTTGTGCAATATCGCGTAAGCTTATGAAATCTTACATACAGGATGGTCCGCACCTAATTTATTCTAAAACACATATGTACAGGACGCTGGTTCTTTACATACTCAAGGTCAAAAGTGGAAGTTGAGGTGTCCCTATTATATATACTAACACACGACCCTTCAATCTACATAGTGGAAATTAAAAGGAATGAAATAATTTTGGATATCAATGCAATCTCTTTTTCATACGTTGATAACGAAAATACGCAACATTGTAAAAACTTTATGTCAGATAGAGTTTAATACATACATGTTAACTTAAAAAAAGTCCAACACCCCCCGCTTCTATAAGATATCAATAATGCAGTTTAAACGTTTCCACTAAATTAATTTTTAGACTTACGTTATATTAAAAAACTTTATAAAAATCTATGTAAAATTAAATTTTCTTTAAAAAATATGTCAACACACTTTCTTATAAAATTAATCATTATTTAAATATTGAAAAAAATTTGAACTAACACTTAAGAGGCTAATGAGGCTAAAACACAAAATTTCATGTACGTACGTATTATGGTTCTGAAGTTATCGTGGATGCGAACATACATCCACATAAACACTCAGGCACACACGCGCCAACGCACATGCGCACACACACTTAGCCAAAAGTTGCAAAATGAGCTTGTGTATTAAATATGTAATTTAGTTCTGCGGTCGAAAATCAATATGTAACCAGAACATCAATATGTATCCATTTCATTTAACTATCTAGAAAATCTACAGCGCTTTTTCATATGTAATTTAAAGCGAATATTTGCCTTCGTGATCCAATATGCTGCTTCTTTCTTTTCTTGACTGTTACGTACACACGAAAGTAAATAACCAGAAATGTATCCACTTAACAAGTAGTTAAATAGAATTGAGCCGAAGATAGCTGCCTTCGTATACACGGACAAGACCCGACAAAAACCAAATATGTAAATGTATTTTTACTAAAGTTTTGATGGGGTATTACTCGAACTGCATTATATCACTAGAAGAATCTGACTCCATATCACTGTCTGAATCTGAATCAGATTTTCCTAGTACTATAGTAACAGGTGAAATATTTCCAATCCAAACATGCATGCAGTTTTTGGCCTTTAGGAAATATTTCTGATCTCGAGTGCGCCTTTTTAGGACCTAGTTGACCAATAAAGTTTCCCGGTAGGCTTCATAGTGTTCAGTGTACGAAATGATTATTTCTTTTCTGGACATGTACTTAAAGATCCTCATGGTAGTGGTGTCGCATTTCAATGATTGTTAAATAGAATATTTTTTGTTTTGACAGCTTAATTAGTAACTTTAGTTGTGATTCGATTTATAATTCAATTTACGACTTAATTTTTCATTTTTTCACTAAATTCATTCGCACAATTTTGATTTACTCTGTATATACATTATACAATTCTCATTCTCTCAATATATACAGTTCGCATCCACTCATAGTGTACAATTTTCCATAGAACAACAATTAACAAAAAAAACAATGTTAAATTTTCAATTCACTACACATATATAACACACATGGTTGTTTGCACTGGCCTTAAGCAGTAAAAGTTAGCATAACTAAAGAAAGCTTGCGAACTCTAAAAGTTATCAATTAAAGCAGTAATTAATATGGTTAATTAATTATTAACATGACATCGATACCCACTGGGTCGAGATGATATAAGCTCATGAACATATATTACCTGTACATTACAATTAAGCTGAAAAACAAAAGGTTAGTTAAATTACATTAATAAAGCCAAGTGTGAAGTACATTATTTCAATATTTAGCAATTAAAATGGTTACAATTGCCACTTCGCAAGAAGAAATACTTTACAATTTTACATTACAAATTAAGGTTATCGAAAACGTTAAACATCCAATTGTAATGGAGTATATGTATATGTTGAATAATTAAACCACAGGTAGTGTCTTTATTAAATCTAACAGGTTAACAAATATACTTGCTTGTCCAAACTATTGCTTGTGATATTTCAGTTTGTTATTAGAATAAACAACAGGTCGTGGGGTTAACCAAACATGTGGAGTGATAAGTGTGTTTCCAAACTTTAAATGTTACAACTTCAGATTAGATAATTAAGATCCGTGATGGATATTAATCAGTTTCCCATATTAACCACATGGAAAAAATCAGAGGAAAAACTAACCGCCTAAAATGAAATACATACTTATCTTTTTTGGGTTTTTTAATGGTGTATTTTAAATTATACAATCTAAACGTTTCGATAACACTTACAGTTATCTTCGTCAGTAGTAATATTTGTTAAAAAATGTTTAAGATGTTGTAAACAATTTTGTCAAAGTTGAAAATTAAAAACATCAGCCTGCTATTAATATAACAGTTTGAGAAACGTATAAACCAACTATAAAATTAAATTTTAGTAAAGAATAACTAGGTCATTAAAAATTAAATATTGCTAACAATGAAATTTGTCAGCCTTCGCCGTAGAAAGTGTTCTGATTTATCATCTTTAAGGCAGTTTAACAATATTTAATTTTTAATGACCTAGTTATTCTTTACTAAAATTTAATTCTATAGTTGGCTTTATACGTTTCTCAAACAGTTATATTAATAGCAGGCTGATGTTTATGTTTTAAGTTTTCAACTTTCACAAAATTGTTTACAACATCTTTAACAATTTTTAACAAATATTACTACTGACGAAGATAACTGTAAGTGTTATCGAAACGTTTAGATTGTATAATTTAAAATACACCATTAAAAAAAACCAAAAAAGATGTTATTGTGTGTGATAATGGTGAAAGTTTACATTTTCATAACCGCCTAAAAGTGTTACAATGATAATTAACTATTACTGAAAAAAAGCATGTTACTCACGTGTCATAATATAAAAAAAAAACAAAAAGCCCCATTGGGAATAAAGATGGGATGCGTTACCGCAAAACCATCGAAGCTATCGACATCCTTTTTATTAAATACCAATTACCGAAAATCCACAACTTGTATTCATTAAAACGTTAAATTAATTCGGTTTTGGTTTAATATCCCAGAGCACGCGGTTCTTCAATAAGAAACATTGTTACAAAATACAACAGGTGTCAGTTGAATTATGGAAAATGAATACTAGATGACGTTTTAGTTGGGCAGAGGCGTGTTGAAAAAGTACTAAACGATGTTAAAATTAAAAGATAATGAACCTTATTTGTTGAGACTAGTAAACTATCAAAGAAATGTTAGGATCGGTAGGAATTGAAGTAAAACTTAACATCAAAAATGTGTAAATACAGGGGATTTACTGACGTATAATATAAGGTAAAAAATGAGCACGCCAATGTGCACGTAATGCATTGTGTTGTGAAAAAAATATCCTAATTCTGCGGTTGAATTGATCGAAGTGTGAAAAGTGGTCTACCCACCAGGTAATATAATGTAAATTTTTAATACTAAATCATGTGAAAAATGTAGATAAGTTATGCTGCATAAAACAAAATGTTACAATTCTTCCGAAATTGATAAAGAACTACAGACATTTTTAAAGACATTTTTTTAATTTCACGTTTGTTAAGCTTTTCGATTTGGTTAAGAAGGGTTACGCTTAAAATATTCTTTAAATTACGGTAAATAAACTTACACGAGTAAAGGGGACTCCATTGTCCGCAAGTAGTTAAACCACTAGAATGTTTTCGCTACAATAAATACTTCCCTTTAGTCTGCTCCGGTAGAGCTCAAAATTTTAATGTTCACCTCTTGTCGTTGTCGTATTGGTTCATCATCAAATTCGTCATACGTCATAGCGTTGATATCGTCTCGTTTTGCAATTCCTGTTTTAGAAGACCAAGAAAAAACCTACCTACATAGGGTTCGTCCGCTGTAACCTTTGGCCATCAAAACATCTATGAGCTGATAAGATTATTAATTCGACTTACTTATCATTTACATTCCTTCATTATCGTATCATTAATTTATTATTCTTCCTCATTATAATAATCTTCATGTACGGGGTGGCCAACTAAGAGTGCGAGGTGCGGTATCTGGGAAACTATACATCGTAGAGGGTTGCGCAAAAAAAAAGTTATTACTAAAACGGCCAATACAAAAACCTGGAAAATATTTTCATGTTTCTGAAATGGCCGCTATGGGGCGTAACTGCAATCTTGAATCTAAAAAGGTGATGTTTCTGTGAATTCTGCTATATTAACCTAATAAAAAAATAACTGATCTTTGAAGTCAAGGATAATCTGAATTTTTTTTGTTTGGCACTTTTTGACGTATCTATAAAAAGAAAGTGGTATTCAAAGGTTTCCTTAAATCACCCCCCGTATCTTCGAAACGGCTAATCCGATTTTAACAAACTTGGGCGCGTTGAAAAGAGCTTTTCTTGGGTTACAAATGTTAAAATAATTGAAGTTTTGTTTCTCATGTCGTCCCTAGAGGGCTTTGTTCGACGTTCCGACCGAAACGGTTAATTTTCGCAAAAAAATGAAATGCATTGGTATGACTTTTTTTCATGAACAAGTAGCTAAATGATGCCTAAACAAGCTCGCGAAAACCGCATCTCGATATCTTGTTCCTAATCTAAAATATCGGCCAAAGAAAACTTTATACGAAAATCCCTTAAATTTTAATTTTTTTTTTAACTATATTTTTCTGGAATTGTTTCTATTATGTAAGTTGTAGCCCTAAAAAGGACCGATTTAAAGGAGGAAGGTTTTTAATGCCCCCATAAATGCTCGAAATGCTGGCCATCACTCTGTGCATTGCTGAGGCCTCTAATGGGTAGACAAAACTGCAGCTTCAATTTCGGCTCTGAATAGGTTACCTAGAAATTGCGATTTTAAATGTTTGTAAATTTATTCACTAGAATAAAATCACCCTTTTTGAAATTACTACGGGCAAGTAAGCAATGCTAAAAGTTATACGAAAGGCCAATTTTTTGTTTGTTTAAATGCATATTCACTATGGATATATACGAAAAATACAATTAATAGAAGCAGGCAATGGAAACAGATACCTAAACAAAACATACATAATCCTCAAATTGTCAATAGTTGTCAATACTTTCGCGTTACTTTGAGCAATTTTTGTGCTTTCAAAATGCGTTTTACGAATAATGAAGCTGTTGATATGCTTGCGGTTTATTTTGAATGTCTTCAGAATGCCGCAGTAGCTAAAAGAGTATACGCGGCTCGATATCCAAATCGGCGTCCTTGCCATGTAAGAGTTTTTTCCCGATTAGTGGCGAGCTTACGAGCCAATGGTAGTTTTCGGCCTACGTTTCAACGGCAAAGAATTGGAAGAACACGAGAAAATATTAACCGTGAACTGGGCTATATCGAAGGAAATCATCATGTTAGCACAAAAGCATTATCCACTGAGTTGGGCATATCACGGACAACGGTTCAAAATATTTTGAAGGACCATAGGTAAGTTCTAATGGCCATCAAAATATATAGGTATTCGTTTAAACTTTTTTAATTACTTTAAGAATGCATCCATACCATGTCGTTTTGCATCAGGCCTTGAAAGAGGAAGATTTTGATCGAAGGTTAGACTATTGCCATTGGATGTTAGGCATGATACGCGAAAATAGAGAATTTTTATTTCAAATTCTTTGGACCGATGAAGCCACCTTCAGTAGTGACGGGAGAGTCAATCTGCACAGTATGCATTATTGGTCTACATTGGTTGCGTGAAGTTCAGCGCCAAGGACGTTGGAGTTTAAATATATGGTGTGGTATACTGGGAGAATTATTGGGCCATATTTTTTCGAGCAACCCCTGAATGGCAAAGTATTTCTTGACTTCTTGGCCAATCAATTACCGTTGTTGTTGGAAGATGTGCCTCTGGGAACAAGGCAAAAATTCTTTTTGCAGTTGGAAGGTTGCCCAGCACATTTTGCTATTAATGTGCGAGAGAATATTAATGCAGTATTTCAACAGCGGTGGATTGAAAGAGGAAGTCTGTTTCCATGGCCTCCGCGATCGCCAGACTTAACTTGCCTCGATTTTTATTTATGGGGGCGCTTAAAGGGCATCGAGTTTCGGACTCAACCTACTACTAGAGAAGATATGAAAAACCGGATTCGTAACGCAATACGTAACATACCGTGAGCCGAAATTGAAGCTGCAGTTATGTCTAGTCATGGGAGGCTTCAGCAATGCATAGAGCGTGATGATCAGCATTTCGAGCATTTATTGGGCCTTAAACACCTTCCTCCTTTAAATCGGTCCTTTTTAGGGCCACAACTGACATAATAGAAACAATTCCAGAAAAATATAGTTAAAAAAAGTAAAAATTTAAGGGATTTTCGTATAAAGTTTTCTTTGGCCGATATCTTAGGTTAGGTACAAGATATCGAGATGCGGTTTTCGCGAGCTTGTTTAGGCATCATTTAGCTACTTGCTCATGAAAAAAAGTCATACCAATGCATTTAATTTTTTGCAAAAATTAACCGTTTCTGTCGGAATGTCGAACAAAGCCGTCTAGCGACGACATGTGAAACTAACAAAACTTTATTATAACATTTGTAGCCCAAGAATAGCTCATTTCAACGCGCTCAGGTTTGTTAAAATCGGCTTAGCCGTTTCGAAGATACAGGGGGTTATTTAAGGAAACCTTTGAATACCTCCCATACGTCAAAAAGTGCCAAACAAAAAAAGTTCAGATTATTCTCGACTTCAAAGATCAGTTATTTTTTTATTAGGTTAATATAGTAGAATTCACAGAAACATTACTTTTTTAGATTCAAGATTGCAGTTACGCCCCCTGAAAATATTTTCCAGGTTTTTGTATTGGCCATTTTAGTAATAACTTTTTTTTGCGCAAGCCTCTACGATGGATAGTTTCCGAGATACAGTACCTCGCATTCTTAGTTGGCCGCCCTGTACATTAGTGCTTCTTACCTATTGTGTGGTACATTCAATTCACTATCGTGCGTTTAATCCATTCTTCTTCCTCTCCTTTTTTTATCAGCTTCACATAACAACAAAAATTGTGTTAAAAATTGTTTATTTACAAAAAAAAGAAATTTATCAATTCTATGACCTATTATTAAGCGGCCCTTATACGGTCATTAATAATGACATTACTTTATCAGAATGACATTAATGATGATTGTGTAAAGTCGACAAAGTTGGAATGACGGGCAGCAATGATGCGAATTCGGATTTTCTGATCTTGGCGCCTCATTACCTTAAACGGGAGTGGCTAATGTCATTAATAATGATAGTGTAAGGTGCGCTGTATCATTACTTCCTTTATCACGGGAAGTCGCCGAGTCAACATGTCGATGCCGGAGGAGAATGATAGTGCTGAAATTGGAGAATGTGTTTTGCAAAGTTTTGTTGCAAACTACGACTAATTGTCTGTATTATGGAACCCTACAGATTCCATGTAAGCCTGGAGCAACGTCAGGCGTAAAATTCATACACTGAGATGCAATTATAGGATAGAATTAAAAAAAAAATGGAGGACTCGAAAAGGTCAGGGACTGGAGCCGACTATGTCTACTCACCGTCGTCATGGGTTTTCCACACATTGAAATGTATCAACAATTTTGAGCACATCCGTAGGGATTACACATAAATTTGCAGGTATCTGCTGTTTAATTACAGATGCAGTGATAAAAAGGTGTGAACAGTCTGAAAATTCATATTTTCCCGACAGATTTTTTAAGAGTGTTATCATAATTTGTAACTACAATTTGCCCTCATTGTTGTAATAGTTACAGAATCTTTTCCATATTGTTTTGGCATTCGCCCCACAGTTTCTGTTAATGGTACTTTGTAAATTAACAAGATCACACTCAGTTATTTCGGCTGTACCGGTGGAGAAATATGATTGTTGGCATTCCTTTGCCAGAAAATTATGCAAGTAGCAGCATGATATTGCAACTGTTGATGCCTTTTGTGGTTCCAAATTTATTGGCTTCTGAAAAACTCCTAATCTGGCAGCTAAAATCCCAAAAGCGTTTTCCACAACTACACGAGCGCGTGATAACGTTTGATTGAATGCTAACCGTTCTGGAGTCAATGTCTTCTGAGAATAGGGTTTCATTAAGTTTATACGTAATGCAAACGCTTCATCGCCAATAAACACGTATGGGAAACGTTCAGTAGTATTAGGTAATGATGCAGGTTCCGGTGTATTTAAACCATTTTGTTGCAAAAGGGCGCCAAATGTAGAGCAGTACAAAACGACACCATCTGATATTCACCCATTCATCCCTGAATCAACCATGATGAACAATTTTTTTGCGTTGACTAATGCCAGTAGCACAATGCTGAAGAACCCTTTGTAGTTGTAATAAGGAGACCCTGAATTAGCCGGTTTCTTAAGTGCAATATGTTTGCCATCAAGTGCTCCGAGTGTGTTCCAAGATTTGTGTTGGTCCCCAAATTCGTGGGCTATTTCAGTCCACTCTTCAGATGTTGTTGGCAACTGTGTGTATTATAAAACAAAGTGCATAATTTGTTTCAGGCACAATTGGATGAAGGGAAGGAAGATTAGGAAAATGAAAATCCCAAATACAGGCAACCCCGTCAACATTACGTTCATCGATAGTAACGCCTCGTGAGCCCGTGCCCAAAAAAGCCAGGAGCATCGGCCCCATTGCTCGACAAAACGAGCTGTTGCAAAAGGCATGCGACTATTCCTCCAAAATTAACCACGAAACAGAAATCCTCACTATCGCCAAAACATGGGGTGAAAAGCTTCTTCAGTTACACCCCCAGCAAAGAATTTTTGCAGAGAAAGCAATTAATGATGTTTTATTTGAGGCCAGCCAGGGTACTTTATATAGATATTCTGTAAAAATTAACGAGGGATATTCATACCATAGTTCAACAGTTGTCTCACCGGTGGGCATTGTGTGTATCCCTGATTATGGGCCATTGCCCCAATAGCAAGGATTCAGTACCGACCAAAGTGGTACACTGGTGAACTTTTTTTCTAGTTATGAATAACTGGAAAAATATTTTATTAATGTATAATTCAAAAAGAATTTTGTGTAATATAGTTTCGTTTTCTTTCACATATCTATGTAACTAAAAATTAATCATTTTCTTTTTTGCAATTATCTTTGTAAATAAAACTAATGTTTGAAAGACTAGTTGTCTGTACCTTATGTGTTCCTATGTCAGATATCCGATCTTGATGAAAATTTGGGGGCAAGTCCTTGTCAAATTCGGGAAGGTTTCTAAAAAAGTAGATTCTTAAAAAAAATTTGTCCACTTGCCCCAAGGCTGCACATTGTGTATAGGCCGTTGCCCAAAGAATTAAAAAAAAATTATAAACCTTCCCTGGTTTGACAACGGACTTACGATACGGAAATTGACAAAAGAGTGCTTACCTTCAAGTAATCTTGCAGAACATATATAAGCACCTCACACGTTTCAGTAATAGCAACGCTTACTGACGATGGTCACGTAATGGGTAAAAACTTGAAGTTTCTCCCAGTGACAAGGCACCTGAATGTAACTGCTAGTCTTTCCTTTACTGGAAATTCACTGTCTCATGTTTGTATCTTTTCGGAATGAGGAAGGTTATCGAACGTAATGTCATTCATACGGAAATAGTTCTTGTAGTCTTCTGGCTCGGTGTCTCTAATTTCATTCAATAACAAAATATGAGAATACTGATCACGTTTTTTTTTCAGCCACTCCTTTATCCAACGTTACGATTTAGTGGCCGTTTTGTAACTAACGCCATAATTATAGCGACACAAGCGGTTTTGTGTGGATCCATTTTATTATCTACGTCTAAGCTAAACAGAGACCACAACTATACTGAAGTAAAGTAATGACAGTAAAAATGATTGTGTAGGGTTTTAAGAGTAATGATAATCTGGAATGAAGTGAATTTCGCCAGTAATGTCATTACTGGTAATGTCATTATTAATGACCGTGTTACACTTTATAGGTTAACTGATAACAATTTTGCATTGATTCGTGCATAGTCTCAAAATATCATGGGTATCAGTCTAAATCCTCTTCCATTGTGCATTTCTTTAGAACTTTTCATCTACATTTTCGCCATTTTCTTGTTGTGTGTTGTGTTTTGTTGTGATTACGTGTTTTCTTTTCTTGTGTGGGTGTGTTCTCCTTTTATTATTTTTATTATCAATTAAGTTCAAAATTAATTAGCGAACTTAAAATAACTATTGAAAACTTAGAGCCTATGTCTGAAATTAGTATTTGTAAAGTTAAATTGAATAAATTAAAAGGACAGGTTGAAGATCTTACAGAAACCCCCAATTAGTAGTATTACTGTAGAGAGTAATGTCGCGCTTGTTCCAACGTCAAAAATAATAAAAGAACGCTATGACGTTTTGGCTGAAAGGTTTAAACGTGCTTCAGAACCAAGAGTCATTACCGGTGCAATCGAGCCAAACAGTTCGCTAATAGACGCGTCAACTGAACAGTTAGACAAATTTGTTAGATGACGCTCTTAAATGCACCCAGTTTGTTCAACACTGAGAACTAAGAAATTGAACGAGGTCCAATTTTCTCATTCATCTCCTAAGGGGCATGTTCCAAGCTTCCTGACACATCCGGTTAGTTTCTAAGTGGAATGTATATTTTGATGGTGAGACTATGTCTTTCAAATTTTCTAGAAAGAATAGAAGAGCTACGACAAGCTCAGAGTGTAACTAAAGAATACTTACTTAAATCTGCACCGAAGCTTTTCACTTTTTCCGCTCTTTGTTGGTACCGCTCCATACGTTCTGAATTTTCTAATTGGGCTCAATTGGTCATGATTACGATAATTCAATATCGGAGGAGATGCGAAACCGTACACAAAGTCTTGAAAAAAAAGTTATAATTTTCATGGCAATAATGCAAAACTCATTTAACAAATTATCAAAACCCCCATCGGAAAAAAACCAAAATTCAGATTATTGGTAGGAACCCATTCCCACATTTTCAAGCTCATCTAGCTCTGAAAGACATCACTAGTGTAGCCGAACTAACCGAGTATGTCATTCAGTTGAGGGAGTATTGATTCATGCTAAGAATTGTAGTCCTCGTCCGTCAAGTAGTAACTTGTTACAGCCTCAGCTGGCATATCATAAACCGATTAAAAAAATAATCTTTCTGAAATTTCCACCTTACAAACTCCACCAAGCAGTGGTAATCTAGTCGTTAGCACTGTACCAAGCCACAAACGTCAAAATTTTGTTGTAGATGTAAAGAAGCAAACGTTACTGTCAAGGAATGTCCTCGATGCTCATTAAACTATCTCGCAAGGTCTTAGACGGCCGGATAAGCATTGCCAATAATAACCTATCGGTCAAATAGATTGTCGTTGTTAAGTTATATTGGACTAGGTTTTATCGCATACTGTAGGTGATGAGCGCTTATATTAGAAGTGTTTTGTATTTAAAAAGAAATTGTTGGGATTATTGGATTCAGGCGCTTCACGCACAATAATTGGTAAATTATAGTAAAAAATAGTTGCATGTACTGTCGGTAATGGAAAAAATGTAGATAGTATTGGTATCGTTTCCGTTCCAAAGATAAAATAAAGTTACTGATGTTCTAGTTTTTCCGCCTTTACCACACCTTGGAATTTGGTTGAACATGAAATAATTGCCTATTCCGCTCCCATTAGTTTAAGACCATATAAAGTTTCTGCAATAATGTAACAACATATTGACAAACAACAGAGTCAGTTGCTAGAAGATGACGTTATTGAACATTCCTCAATCCCTTGGTCTGCACCAATTCTTCTAGTTAAGAAAGATGGAGTAAATTTCCTATTCGTTGTAGACTCCCATTAGTTGAATAAGGTTACACAAGAGGATATAAATGTCCTTTACCATTTAGCGATTCCATTCTCAATATGCTAAGAGATGTCCATCGACATGGCAACGACTCGAGAATCGCGTCTTGGGCCCGGAATTAGAACCGTATGTTTTCGTCTATTCAGACAATATTGTTATCGTTACTCATACCTTTGAGAAACATTTACAGATTTTAAAAGATGCATTTGAGCGTTTGAAGTAAGTTAATATTACCTTGAGCAAGGATAAGTGCTTCTTTTGTAGTCCGGAGGATATGTCGTTAATAGTAATGGGTTGCATGTAGATTCGGACAAGGTAAATTCAATTAAAAAAATTTCTATTACAAATACTACCGAAATTGAACGCATTATAGGTATTGTTTCTTAGTATCGTAGATTTATTCTTAGTTTTTCTACTATAACGGCTTCCTTGACACATTTGCTAAAGAAAAATGTTAAATTTGTTTGGAATAAAACACTGAAAAACCATTTCAATCTATAAAACGTCACTTAATTTCAGATTCAATTCTGTCCTGTCCCAATTATGATTATGATTTTATAGTCACTACTGGCGCTTGGAGGAATACTTTCTCAAATGTAGCGAGTAATTGCCTATGTTAGCCGTTCATTATCTAAACAGGAGCAAAAATACAGTATCACTAAAAACGAATGCTGAGCAGTAACGTTTAGTATAGAGAAGTTTCATCCCTACTTCCAAGAATTACCAGTGACTCCAGATATGGCTGTTGCATGTGTTGAATATACCATCCCTTGCGAAACATGCCTCATCCGAAAACATCAGGTCCGAAGCAAAAGAAAGCAGACAAAATTCTGTTCTAGGCGCAAAGTCTGTTTGATCTAGCAATTGAACTTTCGGCTTTTTAAACGGATGTTCCCGGTCTTCATGTAACACTCTCCAAACCAATATGTGATAAGCACCATTATAGTGAACCACGGTACGAGTGCTGGTGGATGGATTTTCTACGCGCTGTAAGACCTCCTATGCAATACGCGATATTCGCCTGAGCCTCATTTGTCCAGAGGGTGCAGAGCGCTTGAGCACTCCAGTCTTTCTTAAACGGGCATGAATGCGTTGGAAAATTTTACGGTTTGGATGCCGCTAACCAAGAAAATGTCGATGTAAACGAGCGGCTTTACTACTGTTCCCGTTTGCAGCACCATAACTAAAATGCTCATCTGCTAATTCAGCAGGTATGTAGTTTTCCATAATGATAAAAAACGCGAAAAACACGAAAATGATGTACAACAATCCGAAATCTCTTGACAACAGTAAATAAACATGGCTATAATAAAACTACCTATCAATTTGATCAATGATTGACTGATTTTGTTAAAATACGTTATTTCAAATAATTCAAATATAAGATTGCAAAATATCTTTGTAAATAATCTTATAATCATAATCTTTCAAGACCCATTTCTTTTCTAAATTAAATTTAAAATCAAAAGACTTATATTATATATATATATATATATATATATATATATATATATATATATATATATATATATATATATATATATATATATATATATATATATTGCGATAGGTATAATAGAGGGGGTAGAGTTTTATCGAGCTGAAATAATATATAGTATGTGAGTTCATATAAAGTCGAAGAAGTTATGCACTTCGTTATGAGAAAGTATAGTATACAAGTATAAAAATATGATTGTGATACAACAAAACAGGCTTTATGGGTTTTGTACAATGACGTTATATTCATAAAAGCAATAAGCTATAGCAGTAGCATGTAAAAAAGGCCAACACGATACATATTAGTGTGTACGTTCAGTTTCGTTCAAGTTATATAAGAAATTTCACATTTAAATCAATTTAATTAAGAATTTGAATACATAACAGATATTGATTACATGAAGTACAATAATTCTAATGTGTAGAACATGTATAGTAATAGGTACAATGCATAAAGCTCTGCGAACTATAAAAAGGGTTATGGTACGAAGACCGTATATTGGTATTTCACAAACTAAGTGTTTCAAAAGTGCATAAGAAGTTATAGTAACTTAGGAACATAGCTAAGAACTTGAACAACATTTTTGCAATGCGATATTTACAATATAAATACAATTTATGTGCAAAAACTTACTAAATATGCTAACATTGTGAAAGTGTGAAAAGACAAAATTAGGAACTATGGAGTACAGAAAACCAATGTTGGTATTAGAGGCATACATAGGAACATATTATATAAACATTATAAGCGATATAGACGTTTAAAAAGCAAGTTAAAATTAAATTATATAAAGTTAGGTTAAGTACAATAATTAAAAATTTTTCAAATTTATAGTTTATATAGGATAAGTTTAGAATAAATTATAAAAGCATATAATAACAGGTTTCCCTCATTTTCACGTAGAATTTAACATTAAATATGTAATTTAAACATAAATTTAGAAAAATTGGGTTATGTACCTAAATTTGAGCTATTGAAGTAGAAATTTTGTTAAAACTATTAAAAATGGGTAGAAATAAGTGTATTATTATACAGTTTTTTATGCAAAAGCTGAATATGTCTTCTGTTTACTTGTAAAATATAAAATTTGCTAGATTTTAGTAATTTTAGGTAGTAAATTGTCAAAACGTAAATTCATGAAGCGAAGTATAGCATGTGAGATGTCTATTTATGCAAAAATTTGCCCTGATATCAAAAATGTATTTAAAAAGCAAATCCGAATTGATTTGAGAAAGTTATGGCATAATTTATGTTTTAGTTAATTTGATTTTTTTTGTTTAGACCAATCAAATGCAAGGATCTTTTGTATGTAATGTAAAAAAAATTGAAAGCTTTGGTATCCATGAGAAAAGTATACAAGGAATTGCTCCTGATTTCGCACTCTCTTACAACTCTTACACCTCCTACTTTTGTATAATTTTAGTTTTGTGTGACTAAAAAGTCATAGTGCTTATAGAGCATTCGTTACATGTAAGTTAAAAATTTGCGTTAACATTATCGGAAGTGAACCGCGATCAACGTAGAGTTTGAGATTTCAGAAACAGTCGATATAACAAATAGCAAATCTTAAAACTTAGGTTACCGGTTATAATTTTCGACATTATTGTACTGTTTCAATCCGAAATTTTGTATCAACATCGGTTGATGTGCATTTTTTTTATGTAAATAAAATTCCTTTTGATGTCTTAGATGTGATGTTTATTTTTTTCGAAAGTGATGGAGGTTATAAAATAAAAGTAACATCAAATCGGCATCTAAAATAAAAGTGAGAGTAAATATAAAACTTTATGAAAGAATAAAAATAATTCTAATCCGATAATTTAATAAATATTTAAAACAATATTTAAATATTCAAAGCAAATAAAAGTGCAACTACAAAAGTATATGAGCATAATATCTAAGTGCAACGTATTTACAAAGAAAGAAGACTCATCACAAGTTAATGCAGCTGGATGAATTTATGGAAATTAAGCAGTACCATTAACAACAGGAAGGCAGTATCATCGTTAGATGGAAAGAAGTTTTACATTCAATGGCAATATGGAACAAGCTTGAGGTGACCATTTAGTGGAGATCACAACAACACATGTGTGTTTATTTTGCTATCATAACCCGACATATTGCATTGATTATTCTTTTAATGTCCTGTATTTACGTTTTGTTTTCTGAATTTGTATATGTTTATTGTGTGACGACGTGTATCAATATCTGGAAAGGTAATGAACAGGTGTAACCATAAATATTTTAATTTTAAAATCAAGAAAATCAAAATTGTACTCACTAAATAATAGATCGTTGGTGAAATTTTTGACAGGCAGCACATACTTTAATTGAGCAATGACGCAAACACATGCGTACATTTTGCCAATTCCGTGGAAGCCTGTTACACGGTGAAACAATTTGTTGCAAATTACTATTAAATTATTAACATGAACATTTCCGGGTGTGAAATAAAAAATTTATGATTTCAAGTATACATTTTAATTTATTTATAATTCTAAGTAGAACTCTATCCCCTGATAAACGTAAATAATAATTATTAGACCATTACAATATATATATATATATATATATATATATATATATATATATATATATATATATATATATACAGGATGTCTCAAAATTGCTGGGATACGGAGCTACCACGTGTAGTAGAGGTCAAAATAAGTCGATTGGACCTAATTTATTTATTTACCAAAACGTACCGTTTTCCCGTGAGAAGAGTTCAAAGTTTACATAAAAAAAAACAAATTTCTGTACGCTGTTGTGATATTTTTTCAGAACTTTCTTAGGGGTAGTAATACGGTTCTCAATTTTTTTAGCGAGAAGACTGATTAATTATCTTCATTTTGTTACTCTTGTAAAAAAGGAAAAAAATAATTTGTTAAACACTGCTAATAGATATTCCTAGTACAAGTTCAATAAAATTCTAATACCAAATTTAGTTGGCAGTGGAATTAAAGGCAAAACGTTTTTTTTATAATAAATCTTCAATATGACGGCCACCTTCATCAATACAAAGGTCAATTCGACGTAAAAAATTGAAATGCACCCTTCTTAGGACATCATTGTTGTCTCGTAGTGCTTTTACGGCATTTTGGATTCTGTTCCACAGCTGTGCGGAAGTATTAATTTGAACCTCGCACACTTTTGTTTTTAACGCTCCCTAGATAAAGAAGTCGCAAGGATTTAAATCTGGAGACCGCGGAGGCCATTGAATAGGTGCTTCTTGTTCCCTACCAATTCACCTACTAGTAAATTGTTCGTTTAGATATTCTCTTACTGCACGTGCAAAATGAGGTGGTGCACCGTCGTGCATGAAGAACGTGTTTCGATGAAGATTAAAAGGCAACTCGTTTAATTAATAGCATAACGACCCAGCAATTGGCGAACGTTCTTCGAAAATGGCGATACGAGTTCAGAAGTGCATTGACGTTAATGGGCAGCATTTTGAACAACTGTTGTAATGTTTTTTGTTCATTTTTTGTATTCCAAAGTCACTTTATCTATAACAAGATAATTATAAATAATTTGTATTTTCTTATCTTCTTTTAGCTGTAATTTTGTTTGTATTTATCGCACATTTTAATAAGACATATGAATAAGTTCCTTAGTAACAGTACTAATAAAGGGTACCACGGTACCAATACGGTTCCATTTGAAAAAAATGAGTTTTGCCCCAAAAACCATTTTAATGAACATTATTTGCTCATAAATCTCGTAATTTAGTATTTTTGACGGGATTTCGATTTTTCTACCATTACACGGGTCACTTAGAATAAATTGGAACCGTCATGGCACACTTAAATGGAAAACTAAAAATTATATTATAAAAAATATTGAAAAATTTGAAATGTCTCTCATTTGGTATCGTTGGATTCAGAGAATCATGCAGAATTCAAAAATGCAATAATATACAGGGTGTTTCATTTAAAAATCGAAAGTTAGTGTCACTTCCGGCGAAACCGGAAATGAAAAAAAAATCGCTTATTATGTCAAAAGTGCCGCTTATTATGTGTATAGGATATTCCAAGTTTCAATCAACTATCTTCCAAACGAAAGGAGAAAAGTGGGGTGTACCATGATCCTGTTGCACCCGGTATATATATATATATATATATATATATATATATATATATATATATATAGAAATGATCTAAAATATCAATAAAATAGGATGTTACTTGCATTCGTTCCTTAGTTATTTGAAAATTCAATATAATTTAGTTAAGATAATTCGGTACACAAATTGCAAGCATCTGAATAACATAATTTAGTTAAATTTACAGTATTTCTTGTTAATTTATATATACAGTAGAAAACGACAACATATATGTATGATAACCATTTTGTTCAATATCGGTAAACAATCAGAATCCTTAAAAAGTTTAGTTACATGTGTTAACAATTGAATCTTGACGGTTTCCAAGGAAAATTGATAAAAGGACCTGCACAAAATTTCACTCTCTCTCTAACAATTCTCGTTGTCAAGTCAACATGCTGATAAAATTTTCTCCATGTTAGTTTTTTTTTGTATTAAATCAAATTCGAGCTTCGGTAAAATTTTAAAGTGCGTGAAATTTTGTCCGCAGATATAAACTATCGAAATTCAATTGTCTTTTTAAAAATTTAAAAATGTGCGGTTAACAGTACTTATCGTTTATCAGATAGATATCTGCCGTGAGTTATGACGAGCGTTTTGTTTTTGTTTTTATTTCCTGTTATTAAATTTATTTTATATGAATTCGTTTTTGACTCCATAACCTCGAAATTATAAATACTGTGGAGCATCTTCGATGCATTGTGAATTAAAAATAAAATTATTTTGTTAACCTGTAATAAAAGGTTACATACATTTCGTAGTGGAAGTTAGTGATTTTAACTGAAGGAATATGTGCCATAGATTTGTGCCAGTGATAAGGATACATCGAAATGGAATAAATGGAATACCTGCATCCAACATCAATAAGTGACAGCTGCACTACAGGATTATCTTCATATGTGAGTGAATTTTGACAATTTATAGCATGTCATCTATTGGCATTGAAATTTATTTGTGTGAATATTTCTTGATTTATTATGTTAAGTAGGATATGCGACGAATTGTTTTCATGTCTGTGGAGAATTTAATTAGTATAAAAGGCTTTATAATTAAAAATTTTTAAATTCATTGTCACATCCATATACGTACATGCTGTCGTTTTATATGATTCATGTAGGTCACAAAGGAAATGATCCGCGCATGAGCATAAATTTTATGACCAAGATGTTTATTATGCAAGGTGGGTCAATAATTAAGATACGATGTAAAATTAATTTTTTTTATTCACAATTTTGTTTTTAAACTATAAGTCATGCAAGGAATACATGTTATTCCAAAGTTGCCTATTTTAAAATATGAGGATGAATAATTTAAGATTTAACTATTATTTTAATAAATTCATAGAATCTATTTCACTTAAGTAACTTCTATAATTTAATTTTTTTAATTTTCAAAATTTATCCTATGATCCCTTTTCCCTGTAAAATAGAGTACATGCGACTGATTGTTAGCTGGGCACATTCATTAATAAATTACATATTCAAAATTATTGCAATATATACGTATATATATATATATATATATATATATATATATATATATATATACTCAAAATGATTAAACCAAACTAAACTTACCTTAGTCCAAAGGTTGATAACAACCGAGCTAGAGGGTGTCAATGTTTAACAAAGAAAACACATTTTCTTTAATATCTTTCGACTAATTCGAGCTAATCTCATGAAATTTGGTACACCAGGGCTTCTTGGAATGAGAAATTCAACTTTGTGACAATTCTGTTGTATTTCCTAGAAAGCGTGACAAGCGACGATTACGAGACTTTTTTGTGCCACGGTGTATCCCATTTTGGTAAATCTTTTCCCTACCTTTTCCAGTTAAGAAAGGTATACTTTATTGAAGTCGCTAGAAGCAACCCTTTTCGAGAAAAACGCATCTGAGGCTGATAACACAAGTAAATCGTCAAAGTGAGTCGAAAGTTGTTACCGCAAACCAATAACACATCGGTATATTCTACATTGCTATATTGCCATAGTTTCAACTAAATAAAATTACTGCCACATTCAAGTAACTTTTACCACTCAATTTTCTTAATAGTCAATAATTAATACTTAAAAAAATTTTTTATGTAAATTTTCATTATGGCCAGGCGATATAACAATGCAGAATGTACAGATGTGTTGGTGGGTTTTTGATATTGTGAAGGAAATAGCCTAGAGTGTGCCAGAGTTTACTCTAAAAGGTTCCCAAAATGGTCATACAGCAAACCATCCAATGTTTGCTGCAGTGGAGAGTCGTCTTCGAGAAACCAGTCGCTTAGCTCCTGAAACCTCTGGTTATGGAGAGTAAACGTTTTAGTACGTATTTGAGAAGATCCGGAATTAAGTACAAGACGATTAAGTAGAAAAGTAAGATCTCCTAAAGCTACTATTAAAAGAACACTTAAAGGACAGCTGCTACATACATACCACAAGCAACCAGTTCAAGACATCTTACCCCATGATCCTGAAGTGCGATTAGTTTTTTTGTCGATTTATCAATGTGCAAAGAGACATTGAATTTAAGTTTCCAAAAAACATTTCGTTCGCCGGTGAAGTGTGTTTACTAGAAGAGGGCTAACTAGTTTTCATAACGAACAAGTTTACACAGACGAAAATCCGCATATAATCAAAGTAAGACATTTTGAACATCAATTTAAAATTAATGTGTGGACAGGGGTTAATAGGAGATATTCTTGTTGGTACTATCGTTTTATCGCAAAGATTAACCGGTGAAATTTACTTTCAATACCTTCAGAATACACTGCCTGGTTTACTGGAGGATTATGCCTACCTCCACCACATTTTCCTTTACCTGTTCGAAATTACTTAAATGAACAGTACCGAAACAAATGGATAGGTAGAGGTAATGATGCTCATGTGAATTAGCCACCACATGCCTGGAGTTGTGTTCAGGCGCATCATCTTGTTGGTACCAAATTGACAAACTTTGTGACAAGGGCAATTCTTCTATCGTTATTTGCAACATTTCCAGGTAACGTGCTGTAGTTAAAGTCCTATTAAAATTATAGGTCCAATTAAACGATTTCCCAATATACCGCGAAAGACCAAATACAAAGCGAATTTGGTTTCGACATGGTATAATCACGTGTGAATTTCTTGGGCATAATGGTGTTTATTCTGGCGATTAAATAAACCGCAGTTAGTGAAATGTGATTCGTCAGTCCAAAAAAATGCTGTTAATGAAACCTTCGTTTTCTGTCATTTTATTAATAACCCACCTGCAAAATTTGCTTCTATGCAGATGTTCATTTGGATGTAAAGTGTGAGCAAAATGCAGCTTATAAGGGATGAAGTGATGTTTACTTAAAATTGTACATGCTGTCGATTTTTTCACATCAACTAGATCTTCTATTTGTCGAGTTGACAGTTTCGGACTAACGTCAAAGCAAGCTAGTGTCAATCCTTCGCCATTTCCATCGTCACGTACATTTCTGTCACGATGCGGTTTCCTTAAACATCCATATTGATGCATATTATAAATATTCTAACATGAGGTTGTCGTCTTTCTGGGAAGATATATCGATATTGTTGATCAGCAAGGCGAGTGCTTTCGTTAATTTCATATAAGTAAAAAAGATGCCATATTGTACATTTCACAGAAAAGTTGGTATTCGATAGAAAATGTTAATTTTCACCTTCAAGTTGAGAACAATATTTACTCAAAATACAACAACTGATTTAATAATTAAAAATGACAGATCGGATTTTTGTTAAAATTCATTTGTTTCATGACTTACTTGAATTTCAAGCAAATAATAAAATAATATAATTAAATATGCTGGAATCTATTGTTGGAAGTGTAGATTGTTATACAATTTATTTATTTCAAAATCCAATATGGCGCCTATTTAACCTAAAAAAGTTGCTACCTCCAAGACCGTTGTTGCGATTTTTTTTGGAAACACATCTCAGTTCGTCTTAAAGAAATAAGCAACTTTTGTTAAAAGAAATTTTATAACTTTTATATTAGGGGAAATAATCGCATATTTCAAAAAACGAATTTTTTAGTTTTTGCGATTATCTTCGAAAGTACTCGAAATTTTCTATGCAGTATCTGAATCAGAGTGAAAAACTGTACAACATTGCCCGCTTTAACCAAATCTGTATCCATATTAATAACAAAGTTACCCATGCAATACTAATCGATTTGGAACACGTTGTATAGAATTAATATTGCGTAATAAACATATTGAGCCATGGCAAGAATTTAGAATGTACCGTGAATAAAGGACACGATCATAAATCCTTTTTCCCGAAAAGCATAGAAATTTTAACTGTTTTTTTATTACTAGTATTAGTTAAGATTTAAGCTTGGCTAAATAATATGAGCAGGAATGCTATAGTCTCAATGAAATAAGGGCTATTCGTCATTTGGATAAATGTAGTTTTTCTTGGGATGTTTACTTTAGAATATATCGTCCAGTTTAGAAACGTAAGCTATTGATTAACTGTACTGGGTTAATAAAAATGCTGTCAACGTGCCTTATTTCGTTCCTAAATTTATTATCTGTTTGTTGATATTTACAGCTTAGATAAAGTCGAAAAGTCCATACTACCCTGTAAGTATTGTGTGATCTCTAAGTATAGGTAATGTGTGTTACTTTATATTAAAACTGCTAACAAATTGGTCGACCCCAAGAAGCAATTATGTGTTTTAATTAAATTTAACAACTCATTGTTTGTGCTCTAAAATTTTATCATATACCCTAGTAATGCTGTCGTAGTAACTGAACATGTACTTTTGGTGTAAGAAGTATCGTTTTCCTAAGTGGATTTTATTTGAAATAAAAGAAGTTTTACTGTAGTTTATAGGTGTGTCCGAAATAACTGAGGAAGAAATGAGCCACGGAAGCGCTCATAAAGCAGATAATAAGGCATGTTTACGACACCTGAACACCGTAAATGTGAAGCAGTCATCCACACAGAATCAGTTTTATTGAGTCCGCAAGGGACAAGGAGCTGCTCAGTCCCTTTAAGGAAAAACTATCTAGAAACTTTTCTAAATTAAAAATATTTTCATTTAAGTATTTACTCAATTTTCTCCTCATTTCTGAAAACATTGTATTAAATTGTACATTATCGAAGTCTAAAACACATACAGGGGTATGAAAGTTTATGTGGATAAAACGCGACAAACTATATTATGTTTGGGTCCGTAACGTTCTCTTAATACCTTCAACGATTGAAGTAGGCACGCCGCTAGGTAGTTATAGGGCTAAGAGTTCAGAATGGTTTAAGGGGGCGTTGAGCCAGGTCAGCTAGGCCGAAGCACGTCCACACCTTGTGCTCGAAAAGGGAATTGATGCAATGGCCAATTAACTTAAACTGGTTAGGTTTGTTATTTAGACAGATATAAACTTATACTCTGGTGAATTTTCACGTTTCTGTGAACTTATCGTTTTCCGATTTCAAAGAATGAAAATATACCGGACACTAGAAGTCTGTAATAGATAATTAACAAACTTTAAGATATAACTTTCAAATTTATTCTAACAGTTTGTTATAGCCGTTCTATTTAACAAATTTACAAATTGTCATTAGATCGTCACCAAAGATTAGCAGTTTCATTAAGCTTGGATTGCAAAAGTAAAATCCGCATCACGGAGGAATCGTTAACGTCTATCTACATTAGTGCGTTCTATATCCGTTATTTTATCCCTCTTTCCTGTTTTTGTTTGTTGCATGCGTAAGTATTTTGTATAAGATATATATATATATATATATATATATATATATATATATATATATATATATATATATGTATATAAATGCAGGGTGTTCCGGGAAATCACCAACGTACTTCTACAGTAAGTTCCCAGGACTAAATTAGGGCACTTTTTTATCTTTAAATTTTAACCCAAAATGCACCCCTAAAAAGGTATACGCTCTCAAATTTCAATTTAAGATGTAGAAAAATCACTTTGTCTCCGTTAATTAGGAAATTTTTTTATTGATTTTTATACAGTCGATTTACCTTACACAAGTCAAAATTTGATAAATATTTAAAAAAAATCGTTTTACTAGAACCACCCGTTCAGCAATGGCATCTATCTTGAACCATTAAAAATATTACTTTTACAAAATAAAACAAATTTTTTCTGCTTTATTTTGGTAATAGATTTAGAAATGAAGGAATTTTGTCTCTTAAATTTTTCTTCTAAAATCGGTTCTTGAGAAATTTTGAAAAGTAAGTTTGTATTTTGAAACTAACTGATCTGTGCTTATTTGATAATTGCTTTATTTTAATAATACATTTTAAAATAAACAATTAAAATAAAAATTTAAAAAAATAAAAATATTAAAATAACTCTAATTTTATAATTTAATGCAGGCATTAGCTTGACATATTACAGACATTCGCATTGATCGAAATATCCCTGGAATTTGCCTAATTTCCTCGAATGCTTCAACAATGCGATTTCAGAGATCGTCTCTAGTCATTGCTGGAACTGAATAGAACATCACCCACAACAAATAAATCTAGGGGATTGTGATCCGATCATCTAGACAGCCAGACTATATCAGCATCGTTACCTCGTCCGATCCACCGGTTAGGGAACTGCGCGCACAGGTATTGCCTCAATGGTAATCCAAAATGTGTTGGCCCACTATCGTGCATAAAGATTGTCTCAGCTCTGACATTTAATGGCAAATCTTCTAGAAGTTCGCACGAGTTATTCTATAAAAAACTCCAAATACGCAGAGCTGTCTAGTCGGTTGGGTAGCATAAAGGGACCAATAATAAATTCGTCATTCTTCCTGCCCAGAAATTGATGCTGAATTTACGCTGAAAACGACCTTCTTCTGCCCAATTGTGAAAATTATGGAAATTAAAAATGCCATCTCTAGTAAAACAGGCTTCGCCGTAACAAGAATTCGAGCAACAGTCTGAGAATCTTCAAAGCAATTGTTCATCAAACCCTAGCAATATTCTCGTCTAAGTAGTAGATCTGTCGGTCAAAGTTCTTGAACTTTTTGGATGTGGTATGGTTTTAATAATTGTTTAGAAGTGTAGCTGCAGGTTGTAGTAGACCGTATTTTAGTTGGTTTATTCTTGATAATTGTTTGCAAATTATAGATGATTCCTTTGTTGAATTAGCTCCTGTAAATCAACCAATATAAAAGTGGTATCTAATTATTTTAACAATACTTGGATATTCTTTCTCACATTCATCAGCTAATCTGAAAAGACATCGAGTGGCTAAATATGCAGAAGATGCTTGACCATATGAAATCGTGTTGAGCTGACAAGTTTTTAAAGGCTTTGTAGGAGAATCGCGCCATAAAATGCATTGTAATGATCTTTGTTCAAGGTCCAATGAGACACTGTAACAACAATCACATGACTACCAATAGTAGTAGAAATTATTCTTCAATTAGAAACTATTCTGTATGAATTAAGATTACAAGTTGATCATTAATTAGTTTTTATTGGAGATTTAAATATTGATATGTTCAAAACAGAATCAAAAGAATATAATTAATTTATGAATATCTTGAACATATGCGGAATGGTACAAATAATTGGCGAACCTACTCGTGTAACGGAGATGTCCTGTACACTTTTCGACGTCATTTGCTGAAGTCAAGAAATGTTAGTGAGCAAAAGTGGAACGAATGATTTATTAGATATGACGGATCATCGGCTTGTATATTGTGAAACGAAACTTCCCATAGTCAAAGTAAATCCAGTAAAAACCTCCTATAGAGATTTCGCTCAGTTTGATATAGCTTTATTCGTCCGAAATGCAACAAGCATCAACTGGAACTACATCTGTCAATTTCCAGACATTACTAGGGTCTTTCAAATTCTGCGATCAGTTGTATTAAGAATTACTTGTATAATAGAATACAATGTGTAAAATTATCTGGTATTACGCCATCTGAAAGCAAAATTAATAGAGGTGTACTTCAAGAAAGTATATTTGGACCCTTACATTTTATGATGTTTACTTCCGAACTATTATCAATCGCCACAAACGACTGTGCTCTACATTTGTACGCGTACGACACACAAATTTATAGATCAAACAAACTAAACACTCCAACTGCTAGCAAAGTGATCTATAAACAATGGTTTAATCATTACACAATCTAAAACAATTGATATGTGTACCGGATGCGGTATTTGTTGTGATTGTACGCGTCAACAGCTAACTTTGTATGCGTCTGCGTCTTCGTCAACGTCTGAGTCATCGTCTGCGCCTACGTCTATGTCTGCACCTGAGCCTGCTTCTGCCTCTGGGTCTGCGTTTGCGTCTGCGGCTACGACCACGCTCGTGCCCGCGCCCGAACCCTGGCCCGTGTCCACGCCCACGTCTGCGTCCGCGTCCGTGTCCGCGTCTGTGTCTGTGTCTGTGACTGCATCTGCGTCTGCGTCTGCGTCTGCGTCTGCGTCTGCGTCTGCGTCTGCGTCTGCGTCTGCGTCTGCGTCTGCGTCTGGGCCTGCGTCTGCGTGTGCGTCTGCGTCTGCGTCGACTTCTGCGTTTGCGTCTTGTCTGCCTCTGCGTCTGGGTGTGCGTCTGCGTCGGCGTCTGCGTCTGCGTGTGCGTCTGCCTCTGCGTCTGCGTGTGCGTCTGCGTCTGCGTCTGCGTCTGCGTCTGAATCTGCGTCTGCGTCTGCGTCTGCGTCTACGTCTGCGTCTGCGCAGTCTCGTCTGCGTCTGCGTCTGCGTCTGCGTCTGCGTGTGCGTCTGCGTCTGCGTCTGAACGTCTGCGATCTACGTTTACAGTCTGCGTCATGCGTTCTGCGTCTGCGTGTTGCGTTGCGTCTGCGTCTGACGATCAAGACTTCTGCGTTTTGATCTTGTCTGCGTCTGCGTCAATATGGCGACTCTGGTGTGCGTCTGAGTTGGCGTCTGCGTCTGCGTGTGCGTCTGCGTCTGCGTCTGACGTGTCGATCTGCGTCTGCGTGTGCGTACTGCGTCTAGCAAGTCGTAACGTCTGAGTCTGCGTCTGCGTCTGCGTTGCGTCTGCGTCTGCGAATCAACGTCTGCGTCATGCGTCATGCGTACTGCGTCTGCGTCTGCGTGTGCGTCTGCAGTCTGCGTACTGCGTCTGCGTCTGAGTCAAATGCGAGTCGTACTTCGTCTAGCATGTCTGCGTCTGCGTCTGCGTCTGCGTCTTGATGTCTCGACGTCTGTCGATCTGGGCCTGAACGATCTGCGTAGCGTCTGCGTCTGCGTCGGCGTCTGACGTACAATGGGCTGTAGACAACTGCACGTGCGTCTGCGTCTGCGTGTGCGTCTGCGTCTGTGTCATGCGCATCTGAACGTCTGTCGCTCTGCGTCTTGCGTCTGCGTCTGCGTCTGCGTCTGCAGTACTTGCGTCTGCGTCTGCGTCTGCGTCGCGTCTGCGTCTCCGTCTGCGTCGTGCGTCTGCGTCTGCTGCGCTGGTTGCGTCTGCGTCTGCGTCTGCGTCTGCGTCTGCGTCTGTGCGTCTGCGTCTGCGTCTGCGTCTGCGTCTGCGTCTGCGTCTACGTCTGCGTCTGCGTCTGCGTCTGCGTCTGCGTCTGCGTCTGCGTCGTCTGCGTCTGCGTCTGCGTCTGCGTCTGCGTCTGCGTCTGCGTCTGCGTCTGCGTCTGCGTCTGCGTCTGCGTCTGCGTCTACGTTTCGTCTGCGTCTGCGTCTGCGTGTGCGTCTGCGTCTGGTCTGTCGACTTCTGCGTTTGCGTCTTGTCTGCGTCTGCGTCTGCTTCTGGGTGTGCGTCTGCGTCGGCGTCTGCGTCTGCGTGTGCGTCTGGTCTGCGTCTGCGTCTGCGTGTGCGTCTGCGTCTGCGTGTGCGTCTGCGTCTGCGTCTACGTCTGCGTCTGCGTCTACGTCTGCGTCTGCGTCTGCGTCTGCGTCTCGTCTGCGTCTGCGTCTGCGTCTGCGTCTGCGTCTGCGTCTGCGTCTGCGTCTGCGTCTGCGTCTGCGTCTGCGTCTCGTCTGCGTCTGCGTCTGCGTCTGCGTCTGCGTCTGCGTCTGCGTCTGCGTCGTCTGCGTCTGGTGCCTGCGTCTGCGTCTGCGTCTGCGTCTGCGTCTGGTGCGTCTGCGTCTGGCTGCTGCTCTGCGTTGCGTCTGCGTCTGCGTCGTGCGTCTGCGTCTGTGTCTGCGTCTGCGTCTGGTCTGCGTCTGCGTCTGCGTCTGCGTCTGCGTTCGTCGTCTGCGTCTGCGTCTGCGTCTGCTCGCGTGCGTCTGCGTCTGCGTCTGCGTCTGCGTCTGCGTTCTGCGTCTGCGTCTGCGTCGTTGTCGTCTGCGTCTGCGTCTGCGTCTGCGTCTGCGTCTGCGTCTGCGTCTGCGTCTGCGATCTGCGTCTGCGTCTGCGTCTGCGTTGCGTCTGCGTCTTGCGTCTGCGTCTGCGTCTGCGCTGTGCGTCTGCGTCTGCGCCTCTGCGTCTGCGTCGTGCGTCTGCGTCTGCTGTCTGCGTCTGCGTCTGCTGTTGCGTCTGCGTCTGCGTCTGCGTCTGCGTCTGCGTCTGCGTCTGCGCTCTGCGTCTGTCGTCTGCGTCTTGCGTCTGCGTCTGCGTCTGCGTCTGCGTCTGCGTCGTGCGTCTGCGTCTGCGTCTGCGTCTGCGTCTGCGTCTGCGTCTGCGTCTGCGTCTGGGCGTCTGCGTCTGCGTCTGCGTCTGCGTCTGCGTCTGCGTTGCGTCTGCGTCTGCGTCTGCGTCGCGTCTGCGTTGCGTCTGCGTCTGCGTCGTCTGCGTCTGCGTCTGCGTCTGCGTCTGCGTCTGCGTCTGCGTCTGCGTCTCGCGTCTGCGTCTGCGTCTGCGTCTACGTTTACGTCTGCGTCTGCGTGTGCGTGTGCGTCTGCGTCTGCGTCGACTTCTGCGTTTGCGTCTTGTCTGCGTCTGCGTCTGCGTCTGGGTGTGCGTCTGAGTTGGCGTCTGCGTCTGCGTGTGCGTCTGCGTCTGCGTCTGCGTCTGCGTGTGCGTCTGCGTCTGCGTGTGCGTCTGCGTCTGCGTCTACGTCTGCGTCTGCGTCTGCGTCTGCGTGTGCGTCTGCGTCTGCGTCTACGTCTGCGTCTGCGTCTGCGTCTGCGTCTGCGTCTGCGTCTGCGTGTGCGTCTGCGTCTGCGTCTGCGTCTGCGTCTGCGTGCGTCTTCGTCTGCGTCTGCGTCTGCGTCTGCGTCTGCGTCTGCGTCTGGGCCTGCGTCTGCGTATGCGTCTGCGTCTGCGTCGGCGTCTGCGTCTGGGCCTGTGCCTGCGTGTGCGTCTGCGTCTGCGTCGGCGTCTGCGTCTGTGTCTGCGTCTGCGTCTGTGTCTGCGTCTGCGTCTGCGTCTGCGTCTCCGTCTGCGTCTGCGTCTGCGTCTGCGCGGTGCGTCTGCGTCTGCGTCTGCGTCTGAGTCTGCGTCTGCGTCTGCGTCTGCGTGTGCGTGTGCGTCTCCGTCTGCGTCTGCGTCTGCGTCTGCGTCTACGTCTGCGTCTGCGTCTGCGTCTGCGTCTGCGTCTGCGTCTGCGTCGTGCGTCTGCGTCTGCGGCTGCGTCTGCGTGTGCGTCTGCGTCTGCGTCTGCGTCTGCGTCTGCGTCTGCGTCTGCGTCTGCGTCTGCGTCTGCGTGTGCGTCTGCGTCTGCGTCTACGTCTGCGTCTGCGTCTGCGTCTGCGTCTGCGTCTGCGTCTGCGTCTGCGTCTGCGTCTGCGTCTGCGTCTGCGTGTGCGTCTTCGTCTGCGTCTGCGTCTGCGTCTGCGTCTGCGTCTGCGTCTGCGTCTGCGTCTGCGTCTGCGTCTGCGTCTGCGTCTGCGTCTGCGTCTGCGTCTGGGCCTGCGTCTGCGTTGCGTCTGCGTCTGCGTCGGCGTCTGCGTCTGGGCTGTGCTGCGTCTGCGTCTGCGTCTGCGTCGGCGTCTGCGTCTGCGTCTGCGTCTACGTTTACGTCTGCGTCTGCGTGTCGTGCGTCTGCGTCTGCGTCTGACTTCTGCGTTTGCGTCTGTCTGCGTCTGCGTCTGCTTCTGGGTGTGCGTCTGAGTCGGCGTTTGCGTCTGCGTGTGCGTCGGTGCGTCTGCGTCTGCGTCTGCGTCTGCGTCTGCGTGTGCGTCGTCTGCGTCTCGTCTGCGTCTGCGTCTCGTCTGCGTGTGCGTCTGCGTCTGCGTCTACGTCTGCGTCTGCGTCTGCGTCTGCGTCTGCGTTGCGTGTGCGTCTGCGTCTGCGTTGCGTTGCGTCTGCGTCTGTCGTCTGCGTCTGCGTCTGCGTTGCGTCTGCGTCTGCGTCTGCGTCTGCGTCTGCGTCTGCGTCTGGGCCTGCGTCTGCGTTGCGTCTGCGTCTGCGTCGGCGTCTGCGTCTGGGCCTGTGCCTGCGTGTGCGTCTGCGTCTGCGTCGGCGTCTGCGTCTGTGTCTCGTCTGCGTCTGTGTCTGCGTCTGCGTCTGCGTCTGCGTCTCCGTCTGCGTCTGCGTCTGCGTCTGCGCGGTGCGTCTGCGTCTGCGTCTGCGTCTGAGTCTGCGTCTGCGTCTGCGTCTGCGTGTGCGTGTGCGTCTCCGTCTGCGTCTGCGTCTGCGTCTACGTCTGCGTCTGCGTCTGCGTCTGCGTCTGCGTCTGCGTCTGCGTCTGCGTGTGCGTCTGCGTCTGCGTCTGCGGCTGCGTCTGCGTGTGCGTCTTCGTCTGCGTCTGCGTCTGCGTCTGCGTCTCGCTGTCTGCGTCTGCGTCTGCGTTGCGTTGCGTCTGCGTCTGCGTCTACGTCTGCGTCTGCGTCTGCGTCTGCGTCTGCGTCTGCGTCTGCGTTCGTCTGCGTCTGCGTCTGCGTCTGCGTCTGCGAGTGCGTCTTGCGTCTGCGTCTGCGTCTGCGTCTCCGTCTGCGTCTGCGTCTGCGTCTGCGTCTGCGTCTGCGTCTGCGTCTGCGTCTGCGTCTGCGTCTGGGCCTGCGTCTGCGTATGCGTCTGCGTCTGCGTCGGCGTCTGCGTCTGGGCCTGTGCCTGCGTGTGCGTCTACGTCTGCGTCGGCGTCTGCGTCTGCGTCTGTGTCTGCGTCTGCGTCTGTGTCTGCGTCTGCGTCTGCGTCTGCGTCTGCGTCTGCGTCTGCGTCTGCGTCGTCTGCGTCTCCGTCTGCGTCTGCGTCTGCGTCTGCGCGGTGCGTCTGCGTCTGCGTCTGCGTCTGCGTCTGCGTCTGCGTGTGCGTGTGCGTCTCCGTCTGCGTCTGCGTCTGCGTCTGCGTCTGCGTCTACGTCTGCGTCTGCGTCTGCGTCTGCGTCTGCGTGTGCGTGTGCGTGTGCGTGTGCGTGTGCGTGTGCGTCTGCGTCTGCGTCTGCGTCTGCGTCTGCGTGTGCGTCTGCGTCTGCGTCTGCGTCTGCGTCTGCGTCTGCGTCTGGGCCTGCGTCTGCGTGTGCGTCTGCGTCTGCGTCGACTTCTGCGTTTGCGTCTTGTCTGCGTCTGCGTCTGGGTGTGCGTCTGCGTGTGAGTCTAAGTCTACATCCACTATTTATATTTTTTGTGTTTCCACAATATTTTATAGTCTCCAAAACAATGTCCGCCTATCCATTCAAAATAGTACTAGTTGCTCCTCCGCCTCAGAAATCTTATGTAATTTTCTAACATTTACCATCCACCTTTGTATACCACTAAAACTTTCTTGTGTTACTACGCCCATAAAAAAGTATGCTACATTGACGCATGGTTCGATTGAATTTTGGTTGTGATTTTTATTTAAGGTTTACACTCATACTGACAATGCCGTTTGAGAAAATCCTGTTTAGTACTTAAAGAAGTATTTGGTATAGATTAGCAAGTTCTGCCTTGCGCACCTGGATAACTCCCGATGGATTAAAAAAGATACAGAAAATACAGTTCTGATTTTAACTGATTTACTATTTGTAACTCATTCATCGATACTTTTTTAAATAGCAACCCAAAATAATGTTGCAGATTATTTTTCGCCATTCAATTGATTTGAATTTTTCAAATTCCCTTAAGCGTTTTGGAGATGCTTTTTTTGTTTAGAAAATTTAAAACATTCTATACCATGGTTACCCAACAGATGAAGTTAAGCCACTCCCACAAAATTTTGGCGATAATATAAAAGTTGCCTTTAAATGTTGCGGGAATTTCTGGGGAGGAGTTTAACTGTTTCTGTTCGGTATAGCTGGTACAGTATAGCTGGTATTCCAACAAATTAATTACAATTTTAAATACGAAATTAATAAAATCCATAACTCATAAAAACAGATATTTTAATTTCCACCTTTTCTGTTAAACACATCTTCCTGGTTTATTAAAAATTCCAGTATTTACCACAAGTTAGTATTGGGATATAAATAATGACAGAAATCTAATTGACTCAAGGCAAAATCAAGTTGATGCGTAATTGTTTTTGTAATTTAATTTAAATTTAGGGTACTAGACTTAAACGAAGTACCTACACGCAAGCTTTAATAAAGACTAAATACCACATCTTTTTGTTTTTATTTTTTGAAATATTATTATCTTTGAGTTACTGGATTTGTTCTATACTAAATTAGTACAACGTTTTTGTTTTGAGGTTTTTTGAATTCAATCATGTGGTTATTATGAAATGACAGAAATGTCTGTATGTGCGTGCGTGTGTGAGGTACGTAAGGTACGTTCATGCGTGTAAAGACCGAACACGTTACTAGTTGTCATGAAAATGCAACATTGCCACTTAATATAAGAGGAAGTATGAATGTACCGGGTGATTTTGGAGGAAATGGATATATTTTAAGGCCATGTCCAGGAGGTCAAAATAAGCAAGATAAGCTCATATGATCTAGTCCGATTTTTGTTTTTTTTCAGATATACCTTCAGTAATTGCAATTTATAAAGAGCAGAAATATTCATTACAGTAGTAAAAGAAGAAAACAAATAAAAAGTTGATCAAGTTATGTTTGATAACCTTGTCCGAAATGACAATTTGAAATACATAGTAGGCAAGTGTATTCAAAAATGACAGTGATGCTAATTTTATAAGATTGTCAAAATGCTTCATACATTTAGTCATGAAGAATATGCAGATATGATTTTTGTTTATGGTTTCTGCAAGAGTACTACTGTTCGTGCAGTAGAGGAGTATCGACGTCGTTTTCCACATAGAATAAATAGTTCCTAACAAGCAATTGCTTCAAACTGTTTCCAAGTGCAAGTATTGTTTCTGAAAGACAGCACGGGCTCGGTTTGGGACTTGAAGAACACATTCTGGATATTGTAGATAATAATTCAGAGATAAGTACAAGTTGTATCGCATTCCAATTTCCAATTCCGCAAACAATGGTTTGGAGAGCATTAAAACAACAAGGTTTGCTGGCTTTTCATGTGCAACAAGTATAAAAGCATTAGAGCGAATCATCGTTTGCTAAAACTCGCTATTGGATCAAATTATAAACGCGCAAATAAGTGTATCGAAGTGGGAGGAAATGTTTTCGAGATTTGTTATGAAACAATGCTATTTGTTTATATTATTTGTTTTCTTTTTTTAGTTTTGTAATTAACATTTGTTCAGATTTTATTTTGCAATTAATCAAAGTATCTTTGAAACAAACAAAAATCGGACTAGAACATATGAGCTTATTTTAGATTCCTGGACTGTAAAATATTTCCATTTCCTCCGAAATCACCCTGTATACTAATATGACAAATGTTGCGAGTTATCCGTTCTGATTTACGTATACTGTGCTTTACCACTTCATGTTAATTGATGTGCGAACGTAACGGGATCCTTTATTGCGTTCTCTCGTAGGCATAATGGTTTATGAGAGATATAGAAGGGTTTATGCAATAAAAAAACACCTGGCAGTGGTGCCCGTTTGCTGAACATTTATGCACTATTTTATTATGTTTGATAATATTATACTACTATCCTTATTGCACACATTACGACTGTATTGACCCAACATATCGACAAACAACATGGTTCAACATAATTTTCATGTGTGAGTAACAAATATTGAAACACAAACATTCAATCAAAAATCATTCGACGTCATTTACCATCCTATTGATTCTTCCTCGACTCGGTCAAAATTCTACGACTCTGGTCTAGTTTAGATTCAAACCTCTCCAAATAGTGCTACACTTTTAAATCTGAAAACATATGATAAAAACGTGGTGTAAAGGTGAACAGATTTGTTTAATAAATTACGAGGGATAATAACTAATTAGTGTAAAAACGTGGTGTATTAATGATGCGAGGATGGGATTACATACTGAGTAAGTACGGGATTTGCTTTCTTTCTAATTTAAGTTAGAAATGGTATTTGGTGGTAAAACAGGAACAACAGGTTTTATTTACGTGTAGGGTTAATTTCGGGTTGTTTGGGGGTGGATATTATGTAGGGATGAATAATGATAGAAGTTAGGTTGTAGTATGTCTATATAGGATGACTAAATGAAAGGTAATTTAAGACGTAGGTATGATATAATTTGTGTAGGGTGACAGGTGGTAATTTAGAAGGGGATGAAGACGATATGTAGGTTATAGGGGTAATATGATAAGTAACGGAAGTGGAACTGGGATGTATATTTGGATATAGGAAAATCCTTTTTCGGGACGACAACCGAAACCGTCAAAGGGGGAGAATTAAAGGAATAATATTGGTCGTGACAATAGAGAATGTTTCGGAGCAAGATACCACCGTCAATTCACTACAGTCGCTAGAATATCTACAACCTATCCTTGTCGCGGCTTAGACCTTCAACAAGCTCATTGGGGTAGAATCCCTGTTTTACTTGGTAAAATTCATTAGAAAAGGTGTAGTTTAGTATCTAGAAACATTCGGGGTGTAAATGACCTCCGTCTGTTTCTGTACACTTAACTTTATTTAGTTATACTCAAATCGGGGCCATAACCCACAATAAGGTCGTATAACTAATTAGGGTGTAGGGATAACTTGGGTAGACTGGTAGATAAGGGTTTTAAAGGATTGTCTGGCTGGATGCTCAGGATCGTATAATCTAGGTGGGTCAGGTGGAATAAAATGATGGTTTTCAGGTTATTGATAGGAACTAGGAGATGATGTTGAATGTATGTGAACAAGTAGGAATATGTGTGATTTCAGGTTGACGGGATAAAATGAATGCAGGAATGATTATAAGAACAGGCAGGAATATTACTGAGTTATTTCAGGCAGGATAAGAATTGGGTGATCGAATGGATAGTCTGGGTATAATAATAATAGGAATGATGAGAGGTTTCAGGCAGGAGAGTGATAATTAGAGTCATAATAATAATAATAATAATAAGAATTCTTGAATGGGAAGCTAGTGTTTATATAGGGATTTTGGTGAGAGTGGGGAGAGTGGGGAACAACTGATAACATTTTTAAATAAGGTAAATACAGTTGTGGAAGGAAGTAGGAAATAAGTTTTGAGGAATTTATTTACAAGGATAGGAATGTTTAGGAAGGATCTGCAGGATCATTATAAACTGGTCAACCTAAGCATTTTCCGTTCAGTGATCGTAAATCCAAAATGACCAAGTAACAACTTAGACCTGTAAAACAAAAGGAAAGAAGTAAAAAAGGTAGTAAAGCAACAATTTAGACCTGTAAAATAAAAGGAAAAAAGGAAAAAAGGTAGTTCAGATTTAACCGCGTTATGAGGTAGTCTAATAGAAACTCGTAAAACGAATTTTTCCCTTTCCGCATTTAATAATTAAATTTGAATGTCTATTTAATACGTAACAGTAAAATAAAGGTACTTTAGCTTCACATGTTCAGTAACAGTAAAATTTTACTTTTTCAAATTTTATTTTACTACATTTTTTTTTACTTTAGTAGATTTTGGGCAGTAAAACACTTTACACCTAAATTGGGTGTAGGTAACAATTTTATGTAGTGCTTCGTAACATTTTATATTTTTTCCTTAATACATTTGTTTAACTCATTCCGCATTTGACATAAACCTTTCTTGCTTTTCACTTTCAGATAAATAAACATACACAATTAAATATAAACACCCTTTTCCGTCAAGTAACGGTAAGAAATTTATAGCATACCGTTCTGCATAAACAGAGTATGTACTCGTTGGTCAATCATTATACATTACCTACACTCACCATTTACAGGAACATCCTCATTAGCTAGTTCAACTGCTTAACCTACGACATTGCTCAGGATCTACGGTAAAAATGTTTAATAAGTCCGAATGCACTAAAATAACACTATATCTCCTTGACTGTTTCTTTCAAGGACCTGCAGTTACTATATTTTATGGCACAGTATTCCTCTGTAAGCTAATTCAAAATTAACAAGACCAACGTATTCAGCCAATCAAAAGACTCTAATTTCTGTATTGCTAATGTAAAACCTTACACAAACTTGATTTCCTGTTATGGCACTTAGAAAATTATCGTTAATTGTTTTACTGTTCATTTCTTGATTACTCGTCGAAATTGTGATTTTCTTACAAGCAGCGAAGCTGACAGAGAAATATGCGGTGTTGCTAATCTTCTAAAGAAAAAGTACTGGAGGGTAATACGATCGACATCTGTGAGGGGGGTGCATTGGGTAAATGCTAAAGTAATGATTTATAACACGTCCATGCTATTATGGTGTCTGTTAATAACCTACGTAACTTTAGCAATGACATCGTGGCAATAATACGCGTTGATTGAATAGAATTTGGTAACTCGTAGTATCAATAACTTTCTCCTCGAAAACATTGTTAATCTAGACGAATGAGTTCCTTTGATGTTTATATTTTTTTCATTTCTGTCAATTCCCCTATTACACATATTTTTTATTACAATTTATGAAGTGAACCACATATGGCTTCTGCAATAGTCAAGGTTATTTCATGGCGTTATGTAAAGTTAGACTACTTAAAAACCATGCTGCTTAGAGCTACACCTTTCTTATGGTCATCATATCTAGAAATTTTGTTTTGACAATGGATAATTTCTAACTCATCGTTGTAATTTATCTGCATGATGTAGTGTATTTATACAGTACATAGCAATATCACTAGTATTTCTAAAACAGCATGCAACGTGTCTAACCTACCACGTAACATAAAAAGGAGAAAGTTAGTGAGCTCGGCTGAGAACTAACAACAAATTAGTCGGAGATCACTTGGATTGCGTGAGTAGTTTTGGAGCATCGATAAATATTAGATACGTGTAGGTTAGTGAGAATATATCGTTGTAGTGCATGTAAATAGTATAGTAAGCAAGGTTTGAGCGCCACAAGTTTTGAAAAATTGTACAATTAAGTTTGATGCATGAGGCCCCGTAAAGCTTCAAACCGGGGAGGAAAGAAACAAATAATAAGCAAACAACAATTCTAGTTACCTTACCCTATTTGCATTCCCAAGCAAATGGGCTAAACACCTTCCACCTAAATATATATTTTTTAATTAATCACGAATATATATCACAGGCCAATAATAAGACGAGACTTGTATAGAAAATTTTCCCACTACGAATACATTAGTTTGGCATGCTTATATAATCATAAATATGTACAGATACCATACGATGGTAAGTTAAGAAAGTGTCTTAACCATTTATTTTCGAAGAAAAACGGAGAGATCCAAAGGTTCAATGTTTAATAAACTTTTCGGATTCGTTGAAAGATCTTTCAAGGATTGACCTGAAATTGAAAATTCATATCGATCATAACACAGTTAACTTGACTCGCCATTGTTCTATAAAACACAAAAATTTCACAAACCCCTATAAATAATAGATAGGAATACATGTATATATTTGGAAACAGTTCAGTGTACTCTAGAAACTAGCAACGCTTAAAAACTAGACAATTAGGTCCATGTCGTGTGTAGACTGAACCCTTTTCACCACAATTTTAAAACAGGCTTAAAACTATAACGGTTAAATAAAAACAAATTTGATTTCCCACTTGTATGGAGTTGCGAAGAAATCGGAGGAACTAAAAAGCTAAAGAACGGAAGAATGAAGGAAACGAAAGAGATCTTATGATTTGAGTCGAGCTCCAAAAGATGTAATTATTTGTTTAAACTATCAGCTGTTTATTTAGTTCGAAGAGTTCATATAATGACTGAAAAGTACTGTTATCCATTTAGATCCGCTAATTGCAGCGATCAATAATCATCTCAAGGTAAATATAGGCATAAGTAAATGATTATTTTTAATTAAATATCCTATTTTAGAGACTGCCGATTGGCATGAAGAAGTAAGAACAGGAAATTTTTAAGACAACGCCTTTACTCTTAGGTAATGGCGACTCAACCACCACGTTCTTGCACGTTTTTACCGGAAATCGATGAAAATATCAATGTTGCCAAATCAATGTTTGATTTTTGTAAAAATAAACTCACTTCCTCAATAATTGTAAACTCAATTACGGTACCGCCCTCTAACGGTATTTAACCAACCTAACCCGTTAACATTACCTAGAATGTGTAGAAACCAGTAGAAGAGTTGTAAAAGTCCTATAAAAAGTCGATTTAAACTTTCATAACTACTTTCTTCTAATAAAGTCAATACAAAAAGGAAATCATTGCTATGGAAGGAATTATCGAGTAAACAGTAAATGCAAATGATTCATTTGCGAGAACAGATATGCTTTTGAATACAGTAAATACAGTAAATGCGGAAATCGATGTGAATGAGTCAAATATCGATTTCTGCACGTTACAAATAAATTAAATAAAATAAAAACCCAGGATTAAACTTTAAATACCAATTGCACATTAACTTTTTGGTTAAATCTAACTGCTATTTTGTTAATAGTTAGCCGATATAGTTCAAACAAAGTATTATTAATTGTAGATAACAATTAGTTGAACCGCAGCCACCTCTGTGATAGAGGTCGCGAGTAAGGAATTGTGGCGTCACATAGTGGTCCCAGCACTTTATTTAGTTGTACTAATTTACGGTGTAATACAATTTTGTTTAACATAATATAACGGTATAAAATTGACGTTGTATGAAGAAAAGTGTCAAATATTACAAAAGGGCATTCCACATCATCCTGTAAGTACCTTTTGCTATTTGCTATGAATTGCATCAACCCTACGATTCTTTCACTTCCTCACCTTTTGCTTCTCAATTGTATATACTAGCTCTGGAAATTTTCAATTTCACAGAAATGAAGAAAAAATTGAGCGCAAACTCGCACACCACCAGCACTAATTATTATTAAAGCGAATTAAATATTACCGAAACAAAGAACGTTAAAGGGTTTTCACATTGTAGTTATTTTGAAATAATATTCGATTATTTTATGCAATGATTATGCATATAAGAACGCGAAAAGCAGATTGTACAAGACACGACACGTCACGCTAACACTGTAGGTTTAGTTTCTCCCAAGTATGAGCTAGCGAAGCTTTAAACAGGGTAAATATCACTATCTTGATATTACACTAGTTTTATAATACTTGTATCAAAACCTCTATCATAGGGTTGAACTATACAGGGTGCATATTATAATATGAATTTTTCTAATCGTATATAGCTGGACCAACTACTGTTTCGCGTGGTTGTTGGTTCGAGAAATGTACAAATTGCCTCATAGTTCGATGTTTAAAGTACAGAAATAAAAAAAATCATAGTATTGTTTGTGCTTTTGTTACTCATAATCTTAACAGAATTATTGTGCCCAATTTCAACCATCAAGTGCAAACATTAGATCGCTAATAGTTTTATTTATGCGGAAAACGCTACAATCGTATTACGGTTGATGTAAATAAACTACATAATCAAGTAACCGGTAAAAAAACATTATTTCCGATAGATAATTGATTGTGTCATTCTGTAAATAGTAACAAGTTATACTTCTTGTCAATATGTGTAAATTTGCTGTTAGATATAAAGTCTGTAAAGTAAATTTTGATAAACATTTTAGTTGTAAAACATTACTCTAATGAAGAAACCTTGAATAGTATTAAATTTGTGTAAAAATAACTTTTATATCTAAGGTAGGACTTTCATCTTTTAGTAACTAATTTGTGGACATGGTTCAGAAAGCTATTTCAAAACCGACTACTTGGTATGCGTGTGGCGAATGAAGCTACTTCAATCATCAGTATACATAACGCAAATGTCTCGTACATTCACGCCTCTCTTCCATTACGTGCTGCTAGCAAGTTAAAAAGCGAAATAAGTCTTTCTTATTTCTTCGCTGCCGATCTGTATAATTCGCGAGTAGTTATGGCATATTATATGCCATCTTAGGCATTAGCGTTTTCACACAAAACACGAGAAGACTTTTGTACTCATTTTCATAAAAATATTATAAGCACCGTTAAGAATAACAGTAAACAGTGTTTACCACTTCATCTTGTGCAAATGTAAAATTGAATCTTGTTGTTACACACCTGATAATAAACTGCACTATACTAATCATTTTTTTTCTATTATACTAGATGCTGCATTGCAATACATAAATTCATTAAAATAAATTTTCTATTTTCCTACTGTTGGTACTGCTTTGGAATTTTATGAACAGTGAACATGTCATTGTGGTTAATAACTCTATTTTGCCAAAAACAAAGAAAAGCAAATACAAAATCTTAAACTTTTACAAATAAAAATCATAGTTAATTTTATTAAATACATAAATAAAAAGTTTACCTCGAGAAGGATTTGAACCTACGACCTGTACTTCGATAGAGTACCGCGCTAACCAACTGCGCAATCGAGATTCAACCCCCAATCGACGTACATTTTGCATTTATATATGTAGAACTGATGTAAATTCTAAATATAATGAGATTACAGACACATTGACACAGACACAGACATAGACACAGACACGGACACGGACACGGGCACGGGCACGTACACGGCCACGGACACGTACTCGGCCACGGACACGGACACAGACACAGACACAGACACACACACACAGACACAGACACAGACGCAGACGCAGACGCAGACGCAGACGCAGACGCAGACGCAGACGCAAACGCAGTCGCAGACGCAGTCGCAGTTGCAGCCGCAGACGCAGACGCAGACGCAGACGCAGAAGCAGACGCAGACGCAGACGCAGACGCAGACGCTGACGCAGACGCAGACGCAGGCGCAGACGCAGACGCAGACGCAGACGCAGCGCAGACGCAGACGCAGACGCAGACGCAGACGCAGACGCAGACGCAGACGCAGACGCAGACGCAGACGCAGACGCAGACGCAGACGCAGACGCAGACGCAGACGCAGACGCAGACGCAGACGCAGACGCAGACGCAGACGCAGACGCAGACGCAGACGCAGACGCAGACGCAGACGCAGACGCAGACGCAGACGCAGACGCAGACGCAGACGCAGAGACACAGAGACACAGACACAGAGACACAGACACAGACACAGACACAACACACACACACACACACACACACACACACACACACACATACTCACACACACATACTCACTCACACACACACATACATACTCTCTCTCTCACACACACACATATTAACACTCACAATTACACTCACACGCACCTTCATTATACATTAGTACACGGTAATATTCTGGATAGTAAAAATCTTGCCTCAATCAGTTCCCACTCCATGCAAACGACGATAGAGAACCGTCCTTTGAAACACGTGTGACATCCGTTGCAACATTTAACACGAAGTTCATCTTACAAGTACACCACGATTAACGGAAATTCAGGATTGGGTTAGAAAGGTGCGACATTTAATACAGAATCAAGTTTCTGTTAAAAAGATGCCGCTTTACATGTATACGAGGATGTATTGGTATCTACTTATCTTAGACCTTAGACCAGTTCTGTGGATAAAGAAATTATTGCGCTTCCATGGCAACGAAGAATTACTTATTAGTGTCAGTGTAATGTTTCACGTCAATAAGTCAAACCAGATATGCGCAATAACATTTGAAAGGAAAAATTGGGGTATCGCGATCGCTGAAGTAGTTCGCAGGAAAAAAGTGGCATTTTATGTGCTAAGGCCAAATACTCATTGGAGCATCAGTTCTTAATGTTGCAAAAGGACACTCGTCACAACTCCAAAACATCAAAATCTGATAAAAATATCAAAAAGGCGCCACCGGTTAGATTCATGGACAGAGGGAAAACTTCATGAACTAGATCTAATAATGGCCTAACAGGAAACCAAAATGTTCACTCAAAATAATCCACTCATTTTGATAAACATTTTAGTTGTAAAACATTACTCTAATGAAGAAACCTTGAATAGTATTAAATTTGTGTAAAAATAACTTTTATATCTAAGGTAGGACTTTCATCTTTTAGTAACTAATTTGTGGACATGGTTCAGAAAGCTATTTCAAAACCGACTACTTGGTATGCGTGTGGCGAATGAAGCTACTTCAATCATCAGTATACATAACGCAAATGTCTCGTACATTCACGCCTCTCTTCCATTACGTGCTGCTAGCAAAGTTAAAAAGCGAAATAAGTCTTTCTTATTTCTTCGCTGCCGATCTGTATAATTCGCGAGTAGTTATGGCATATTATATGCCATCTTAGGCATTAGCGTTTTCACACAAAACACGAGAAGACTTTTGTACTCATTTTCATAAAAATATTATAAGCACCGTTAAGAATAACAGTAAACAGTGTTTACCACTTCATCTTGTGCAAATGTAAAATTGAATCTTGTTGTTACACACCTGATAATAAACTGCACTATACTAATCATTTTTTTTCTATTATACTAGATGCTGCATTGCAATACATAAATTCATTAAAATAAATTTTCTATTTTCCTACTGTTGGTACTGCTTTGGAATTTTATGAACAGTGAACATGTCATTGTGGTTAATAACTCTATTTTGCCAAAACAAAGAAAAGCAAATACAAAATCTTAAACTTTTACAAATAAAAATCATAGTTAATTTTATTAAATACATAAATAAAAAGTTTACCTCGAGAAGGATTTGAACCTACGACCTGTACTTCGATAGAGTACCGCGCTAACCAACTGCGCAATCGAGATTCAACCCCCAATCGACGTACATTTTGCATTTATATATGTAGAACTGATGTAAATTCTAAATATAATGAGATTACAGACACATTGACACAGACACAGACATAGACACAGACACGGACACGGACACGGGCACGGGCACGTACACGGCCACGGACACGTACTCGGCCACGGACACGGACACAGACACAGACACACACACACAGACACAGACACAGACGCAGGCGCAGACGCAGACGCAGACGCAGACGCAGACGCAAACGCAGTCGCAGACGCAGTCGCAGTTGCAGCCGCAGACGCAGACGCAGACGCAGACGCAGAAGCAGACGCAGACGCAGACGCAGACGCAGACGCAGACGCAGACGCAGACGCAGACGCTGACGCAGACGCAGACGCAGGCGCAGACGCAGACGCAGACGCAGACACAGAGGCAGACGCAGACGCAGACGCAGACGCAGACGCAGACGCAGGCGCAGACGCAGACGCAGACGCAGACGCAGACGCAGACGCAGACGCAGACGCAGACGCAGACGCAGACGCAGACGCAGACGCAGACGCAGACGCAGACGCAGACGCAGACGCAGACGCAGACGCAGACGCAGACGCAGACGCAGACGCAGACGCAGACGCAGACGCAGACGCAGACGCAGACGCAGACGCAGACGCAGAGACACAGAGACACAGACACAGAGACACAGACACAGACACAGACACACACACACACACACACACACACACACACATACTCACACACACATACTCACTCACACACACACATACATACTCTCTCTCTCACACACAATTAACACTCACAATTACACTCACACGCACCTTCATTATACATTAGTACACGGTAATATTCTGGATAGTAAAAATCTTGCCTCAATCAGTTCCCACTCCATGCAAACGACGATAGAGAACCGTCCTTTGAAACACGTGTGACATCCGTTGCAACATTTAACACTAAGTTCATCTTACAAGTCACCACGATTAACGGAAATTCAGGATTGGGTTAGAAAGGTGCGACATTTAATACAGAATCAAGTTTCTGTTAAAAAGATGCCTATTTACATGTATACGAGGATGTATTGGTATCTACTTATCTTAGACCTTAGACCAGTTCTGTGGATAAAGAAATTATTGCGCTTCCATGGCAACGAAGAATTACTTATTAGTGTCAGTGTAATGTTTCACGTCAATAAGTCAAACCAGATATGCGCAATAACATTTGAAAGGAAAAATTGGGGTATCGCGATCGCTGAAGTAGTTCGCAGGAAAAAAGTGGCATTTTATGTGCTAAGGCCAAATACTCATTGGAGCATCAGTTCTTAATGTTGCAAAAGGACACTCGTCACAACTCCAAAACATCAAAATCTGATAAAAATATCAAAAAGGCGCCACCGGTTAGATTCATGGACAGAGGGAAAACTTCATGAACTAGATCTAATAATGGCCTAACAGGAAACCAAAATGTTCACTCAAAATAATCCACTCATCGCTACTAAAATTCTATTCCAAAAATATTGACGCAAAGTTCACCAAAACTTCATTGAAATCCTAAGCTTTACATAAAAGCCGCAAAATTGCGATAATAAAACTAAAACTCATGAAATATTTCCATCATCCTCATCGTCAAAATTATTGGCTCAACTAACCAAAAATATTTTATCAATACAGTAATTATTTATTCAACTTAAAACGCAAAATACGTCACAACAAAACGCGATCGAAAATTTAAGTCCTAAAATTAAAAAAAAAAACGTCAGTACCAGGACCGTAATTCCTAAATTTGAAAAATACACAGCTCATTCCCAAACAAAAAAACAAACTGCTTACCTTTTTGGTAAATCCAAGTAATCAACAGCTGATCAGATGAGTCCTGTAAAAGTGGCGACTACTCGCAAAAATATCGCGTGCAAAAATATACAGCTGGTCGGTCAACCATCTATTTACTCTATAATCTACGTTAGGTTATAATCTAAAACATATTTTAAAGTGACTTATTACCAAAATCAAAGTAGCAAACACAGAAGTCAAGAAAAGAATAACTCGGAACAACAATAATAATTTCGTTGAACACCTAAATCGGTAATGTGTAATTTTAGTTAATAACATCAAAATAAAATACAGATAAACAACATAGACATAGGAATGAATACGGTTTATATATATTGAATTGATATCTAAACGTTACTTAAATAAACGCAAACAAAAGGCATATTGATCCGTCTGAATGAGTTCCAAACAAACATTTTAGTAAAATAATAAATACCTATAAATTCAGAAAAATACAGTTACCTCACAATGCACAAATGGCCAATTGAACCTCCTTTTTTCCACAACGATACTGCAATGTACTTTTTCATATTTAATCGACGTAAACCAATGACTACTTCAAGTTATCTTTACACAAACTTCACAACGACGGATCTTTAAACCAAACACCATAAGCTACGATTACTTCTTCATCTAGTTGACGTTAATATACACACAAATATAATTTTATTTACTTTTGTTTATTTAAAACTTATTAAAGCGTTCTATTTTGCAGCAACTATATTATTTGTTAGAGATGCGCTGTGTACGCGAAACTACCCGTTAACCAGGAACTCGTTACAATTGGTCCACATAAACAAAATGCGATAAAACAGTTCAACAGAGTAAAGGTTTAGCACTTAATAAAGAAACACTACAACCAAATTGTACGACCCGAAAATTGTCCTGGGGTGTGTGAGAATTTTATAATATCCCATACAAATGAAAACGGAAAATGTTCTACGATACGTGATACACCTTCGGTATAGTATAACTAGTTCCATCTTAGTCCATCAACCCCTTCCGCTTACATCGCGAAAACCGCAAACAAACGAACTATGTACATCTCTGCCCAGACTGACCACACAATACACACAAATCTTTCACTTTCGCCACATTGGATTTTATCTCAATCAACCAATCATAACAATAAATTTCTTAAATTTTAATACGCGCCAAAACCGAACTCGATTTCGTGAGCCGACGGGAAAAAATTGCATCATTAAAACAACCTTCCTGTTATTATTGTAACTGATTTCCCCTGTATTGATAATATCTTTCGACACTGAACCTTAAAATTACATATTTAAAAGCGAAACTCTTTGTTTAAAGACCAAAACTTGTATCGAAAATTTCCGCCAGCCTGTCACCGACACGATTTTAAATCAGCAATCTATGCATTTCTGCACTATATTTCAATTCCAAATAACAATCTTAATACGGCATGTAATTACCCAATGACGCAATTTTAACGGCATTTAAGATTAACGAAATTTACAAAAAAAGATATGAACCACTTTATTTACAAAGGAACTAATTAACTCTCAACTATCTAACGATCTCAACGCGAAAACTAAATTTTTATCTAAAGCTCCGATCTATTACTGACAAACTGCCCACAATTATATTTTATTCTCAAAATAGGGATTCTAAATGCGATTACCATTTGTAATAATTTCAAATATCTTCATATACGTGAACTATACTACTACTACTACTTTCTGATGTCGGTTACTAACGAATATTCTATAATTCGAAACTAATTACGTGACATACGCCCTCTAACTTGATTCATAAAATGACCTTGCATAAAGATTACATAGGTACTTCATAATATTGACACATTTTGTTTAATTACATTAAACTCTTTTAAGAATCTTTACGTATAATTCCAACTTTTTTGCGTAAGGTTACAACTGTTTGACAACGTATCTTGCAAGGTTCTCTACAGACAGATGGCAACAGATCGCACAACATATTGGGAAAAAACGACAAAATCGAAAATAAGTAACAGCAAGATCGATCCAAAAATTCAACAAAAACTTATAAGTAGGTAAGATTGGAGACTTTTGGGACACCACCACAAAAACCGGTTTTCCACATTTCCAAGGTTGCCACAAAACCAAGGTCCCACCGTACCAAGGTCAAAAAAGCGCAATGTGTGACCTACTTACATATCATTACCACAAACCCACGGTCACAAACCCCGATTTCCTGTTCCACAACTACAAGGCTATCTGTGCGACATATCATTACCACAAAACCAGGGTCACAAGCTCCGCTTTTCTGTTCCACTATTACAAGGCTATCCGACCACGATTTCCTGTTCCACAACTACAAGGCTATCTGTGCGACATATCATTACCACAAAACCAGGGTCACAAGCTCCGCTTTTCTGTTCCACTATTACAAGGCTATCCGACCACGCTTTCCTGTTTCACAATTACAAGGTCATCCTCGTGACCTTGCTGACTCTATACCGCACTTGTATGTTTTTTACTCACTTGTATGTTTTTTGTCCACTTGTATGTTTATTGTCCACTTGTATGTTTTCGTCCACTTGTATGGTTATTGCCCACTTGTATGTTTTTTGTCCACTTGTATGTTTTTTGTCCACTTGTTTTTTTTTGTCCACTTGTATGCTTTTTACCCACTTGTATGGTTTTTGTCCACTTGTATGTTTTTTTGTCCACTTGTATGGTTTTTGTTCACTTGTATGCTTTTTACCCACTTGTATGGTATTTGTACACTTGTATGGTATTTGTACACTTGTATGTTTATTGTCCACTTGTATGTTTTTTGTCCACTTGTATGTTTTTTGTCCACTTGTTTTTTTTTGTCCACTTGTATGCTTTTTACCCACTTGTATGGTTTTTGTCCACTTGTATGTTTTTTTTGTCCACTTGTATGGTTTTTGTTCACTTGTATGCTTTTTACCCACTTGTATGGTATTTGTACACTTGTATGTATATTGTCCACTTGTATGTTTTTTGTCCACTTGTATAAAAGACAACGATATGTATATATTTAATTCCTATAGAAAGACAGACATGTACAAAATATATGTGTAATGCATGACATAAATTATATTATAAATATGTATTACGCAGATATATGCCTCATATACATGAGGCAGTATTCACAGTGTGACATGTGGTACCAAGCCGTTCATCGCTCTCACAACCAACCCTAAAACACACATACTGCAATACATACCCACACACTCAAACACACACTTACACTAACACTCACACATTCACCAGTATGCTTACCGACGACGGAGAAGTTCCCGGTCCTCGAAATGGATGTTGCCTTAGGGTTGCAAAGTTAGATTTGCAACCCCAAGTGTTGGATCTCAAGCCAACTCCCCAGTCTCAAGGAGCCGTACTAAACGACGAGAATACTTGGAAAACTCGAGATCATGTGTTCCCGGTCCCCGAAGTGGATGTTGCCTTAGGGTTGCAAAGTTAGATTTGCAACCCCAAGTGTTGGATCTCAAGCCAACTCCCCAGTCTCAAGGAGCCGTACTAATCGACGAGAATACTTGGGAAACTCGAGATCATGTGTTCCCGGTCCCCGAAGTGGATGTTGCCTTAGGGTTGCAAAGTTAGATTTGCAACCCCAAGTGTTGGATCTCAAGCCAACTCCCCAGTCTCAAGGAGCCGTACTAAACGACGAGAATACTTGGAAAACTCGAGATCATGTGTTCCCGGTCCCCGAAGTGGATGTTGCCTTAGGGTTGCAAAGTTAGATTTGCAACCCCAAGTGTTGGATCTCAAGCCAACTCCCCAGTCTCAAGGAGCCGTACTAATCGACGAGAATACTTGGAAACTCGAGATCATAATGAAAAATGCGGTTTAAGCAACGCTTATATATCCTGAAGATACCTTGAAAGCGGTAATCTGCGCTCCTATTGGTTATAAAGTAACCCAAATTCAATGCATATATAATTATGCATGTTACAAACAACTTTTTTTTAGCGAATATAACCCGTATTGCAGGATGTTGTCTAGACAGGCAACCTCTGTATACATTGTAACAGGATAACACTAGAATAATTAGTAGGTATTAGTTTATTTACTATGAATTGCAAAACAATACCATTTTATAGCTAATTATAATTATAATTACTAAATAGTAAATAATAAATATATATTACTGAAGAGAGTATGTAAATTACATGATATAGCAATTATTTTTTGTAGTAATCACACCAGTTAGTTTACTCTATCCGGTTTGTAGTTGCAGAGAGAGATGACCTCTCATTTTAAACATACATTCGTATATAATATATCCCATTTTTAAACGGTAAAGGATTTAGATATAAATTTAAGATCTGTTTTTCTTATTGAAAGATTTAATTACTTTTCAGTAAAAATGTTTCAAGTAATTCTGGCTGGGAAAAACCTGTTGGTTTATATGCAGACAAAATAACCGTTATAGACGTAGTAATAATCAGATGTAAACAGCAAAAAAAACAATACCATTGATTTAGCTAATTGTACTGCAAGTATAATCAATAAATAGAATACAATAACGTGTGTCATCATCTCGTTATAAATTCTATACATACATTCTTGTTATATATAAAAAATGCAAATAACGTTCTCAATTTCTGTAAAGGTCAATTTAATTGTAAAAGCTATAGGAGTTGTATAATTGTATAAATTTAATTGCTTTGTAAGAACTACATAAGTTTATATATCCGGTTTTGGTATACTTGCAATCAGAGAGATGACCTTTCATTCATGTATAGTGGTTTAGGTACAAATACGATTCTTATTGAATGATTTTAAGTAATGGTATGCGTATACTTATAATGAAGAAGGAATAAAAGGAAATCATGTTTTTATAACGTATTTATCAACAGATGACGCTTTATTCCGATTTGTAGTATAATTCCAATTATATCATAGTACAGCAATGAATACCTGTAGGTTTTTTTTTCCTCTCGATTGCCGAACGCTCCGTCGGACTCGTGGATGGCACCACCGTCGTTTTTGAGAAATTTCGAAATCCAAGATGGCGACCCTTTTTTCTCGAAAGCGCCGTATCTCCGGAACGGGTGGACCGATTCGGTCGGGGGCGGGGCGTCGGTGACGCCTCGGAAAGACAAAATTTTCGACCCCCTTTTTACCCCCCATTTTCGTGGGGAACATTTTTCCCCCCACCCCTCATTTTTTCCATTTTTTTCCCGCGCGATATCTCGGGAACGGTTAGGGTTAGACCCGTCGAGTTTGTACTCTAACATCGTCCCCCGACGGCGCGCATCTTTTGACCTGGGACTCCCCCTTATAGGTCCCCCCCTAACGGAGATAGCTCGTAACTCGGAAACGAGTTACAAGTTAGATCAAACAAAAGCAGTTCAAATACAGCTCCAAACCAGCTTATGCTTATACAGCTTAAATACAAGGATTATGTTGGAACTTATATATAGAAGTAAAGAAGAATTTTAAATGTGAACAATGATATTTTTACTGTAGGTAGCAACTCGGTTATCTGGGGAGAGGGGGAGTCCGGATTCACCACTTCTGCCCCTCATTCCAATTCCCCACTCCCCCCAACACTTCAAATTTTGTATTTAAGACGGAGCGGTTCCACTACAGTGTTAGTCCGTCTTTATGAACCACCAAGTAAAGTTTTTAAGCGGTGTTACATCATGTCTTCTAAGAATAGTAAGTGTTAGTTTCGTATTACTTCTCCCGGCTACCCGTCATATCCAACACTCTTATTCACATCAACCTACACTACAGCATGCAGTTATTATTCATTATTTGTTGCAGCAAAAATGTTTCAATGTGAATGTCTAAAGAAATTTTCTCGAAAGGATTCTTTACTGAGACATCAAAAAACAGCGTGCTGGATGTCAGTATCTACTCCACCATCTGGCATGCAGGAGGTTTCGTTGCAAAACCAAACCACAGGGAGCAATGTGGTGCAAGGAAGCACTTCCGACGATAACAAAGCAGTACATAGACATGTTACTGATTCATTTGTGCAACCAGGATCATCTGGGGTAAACTATGCGAAGGATAATGCGAAACCCGGACCATCAGGGTTGAGCAACTCAAGAAAGCGGAAGTCTGACCAACGCGATGAACCGGTAGAACCAAAAAACAATGGTGAGAGTGTGCACTGCACAGATTGTTCAATGGATGTACCTAGGTATGCATTCCAAGGACACCTCAGAAGCAATAGGCATAAAGCAAATGTATGTTTCCTTATCGATACTGGGGTCGAAGTGATTCGGAATGCGTTTAAACAACGCATTGTGTCGTACCGCCTGTCACCATGCAATACTCATACTGATGTGTTCACCTTTATGGCAGAGGTTAAAGGGAACGTATTGAAGGTAGTACAAAATCAGTTGCAGAAACACTACTCATTAAAATGTAATGTTGAGCTGTTTGGTTTATACTTTTTAAACAGTAGGGAGAGCACAGAACTGAAATCCTTTCAGACTAAGTATGATATTCTCAGTGTAGGGACGGTGTTAGAAGAGTATTTCAAAAAAATAAGTAAAATATTGGATGCAAAGCAATCCGAATTTCAGCATAAAGATTCAGGTAAGTGTGAGTCATGGTGTAATCGATTAGTAACAACTGTTTTAGGGTGGTCCCTGGTGCAATTCGTCTATTTAGAGGTGAACATGCTTAAATTTTCTCCCACCACTGGTTCATCCTATATGGCTGTCCCCGCCGAAATCGCACATAAACACGCCATAGTCAATGTAAAAAATAATGATAATTCTGCTTCGCATGGGCTGTTGTATCGGCACTAGTGACACCAACGGGAGTACCACAACGCACATCTTCTTACCCTGATTTCCAGACGTTATTCAACTGGACTGGTGTACAGTTCCCTGTTAAGCTGACGAATATTTCAACGTTTGAGAGCAATAACAACATTTCCATTAATGTTTATGGGTTAGACGATACCTATCGTGATGGTCAACGTGTCACGGAGGTAGTGGGGCCTCTATACTACACCAAAGCCAAACAGGCAGTTCATGTTAATTTATTATTATTAGTCAGTAACCAAACAGATAATCAGCATTATGTATGGATAAAAATTTTTCTCGTTTACTTAGCAACCAAATAACTCGGCGGAACGGAGCAATGTATTTTGTGATGCATGCTTGTATTACTTTAGATCCGAGGAGCAATTAACCCGACACGTGTCACACGACTGTAACTTCGTATATACAAAATTACCGGGCGTGAAACAAAAAAAGACGTAACCGGGGAATTCTACGCGGAAAATATACTCGCTTTTCGGAACTATCAGAAACAAATGGTTCTACCATTCGTAATATATGCTGATTTTGAAGCGCTCTTAGTACCGGTAGATACGGCTGAACCAGATCCCGAAAAACCGTTCACGATAAAAACGTGTAAACACGAACCATACTCGTTTAGTTATTACATTAAGTGTAGTGTAAACGATGCGTGGTCTAAGTTAGAGCTGTATAGAGGGAGCAATGCAGGGGAGATATTTATAAGACGACTGGAAAGTGATGTAAAACGGTTATATAATGAACATTTCAAAGCTATTGTCCCAATGACAACATTAACGGATGAACAGCAGGTTACGTATGAATGCAGTGTATGTTGTTACATATGCGGTAAGCACTTTACGGACGATCCGACAAATCCGAAAGTACGAGATCACTGTCACGTTACTGGTAAGTATCGTGGTGCAGCACATTCGACGTGTAACTTAAACTATCAGGTACCTACATTTCTTCCCGTTTTTCTACATAATCTCAGTGGTTATGATGTTCACCTGTTCATTAAACAGTTAGCGAGTGAAACGGAAGAAATTACCGTACTTCCGATTAACAGTGAAAATATATAACGTTTGGTAAGCATATTTTTGTTGATGAGTATGTAAACAGTCATGGTATCAGGAAAAGAAATACATTAATTTACGGTTCGTCGATAGTTGTAGATTCATGGCTGCATCCTTAGATACTCTATCACAGAATTTATCAGATGATCAATGTATGGAGGTACGGAAATATTTTAGTAATGATAGCGACTTCAACTTAGTGAGAAATAAGGGTAGTTTCCTTATGCGTACGTAGACAGCTTTAGTAAGTTGAACGACATCACGGTGCCATCATATGACAAATTCTACGATAAAATGCGCGATGCAAATATTTCCGATGACGAATACTGTCGCGTTCTACTGGTATGGGATCACTTTAAGTGTAATACACTAGGTGATTATGCTGATATTTATTTAAAATCAGATGTGTTGTTATTGGCTGACGTGTTTGAAAACTTTAGGAGATTATGTATGGGTGTGTATGGGTTAGAACCTGCACAGTATGTCACTTTACCTGGATTGGCGTGGGATGCCATGTTGAAATGTACGAAAGTAGAGCTAGAATTACTGACGGATATGGATATGTATCACTTTTTAAACAAGGTATTCGAGGTGGAGTAAGTACTTGTATCAAGCGGAGAAGCATCGCTAATAACGAGTTTGTTCCAAACTATGATCCTTAAACAACCGAAAGTGTTTTTACAATATTTAGATGCCACGAATTTATACGGCTGGAGTATGAAGCAATACCTGCCTCACGATGGGTTTATGTGGTTACCTCAAGAGGAAATAGAACACTTTGACGTAGTAAAGATTGATGATGACGCCGATGTTGGATTTGTACTGGAGGTTGATATACATTATCCCCACCATCTGCATGACGAACACAACGATTATCCGTTTTGTCCTGAAATGATCTGCGCACCACATTCTCAGGAGGAGAAGTTAATCCCGAACCTGTGTGATAAGACCAACTATGTTATACATTACCGCTATTTAAAACAATGTATAGAGCATGGCTTAATTGTTACTCGTATTCATAGGGTTTTACGATTTCGTCAGAGTCCGTGGCTAATACCATACGTAGACCTTAATACAGCTCTCCGCAACACAGCACAAAACAAGTTTGAAAAGGATTTCTATAAAATCATGAATAATGGCGTGTTTGGTAAAACAATGGAAAATGTCGATAAACGAAGAGTTATTAAACTGTTAACACATTGGGAAAATAACGGTCGTCGGGTAGGTCTAGCGCGGTACGTTGCAAAACCGCAATTTAAAAATTTTATTCAATTCACTGATAAATTGTTTGCGGCGGAATTGTCGAAACAGGTAGTTACGTACGACAAACCCGTCTATGTCGGATTCAGTATTTTAGATCTTTCCAAAATTATAATGTATCGGTTTTTTTATGATATCTTACGAGCTCATTATGGCAAGAATGTCACGTTGCTCTATACTGACACGGATTCTTTGATTGTTGAGATAGTAACTGATGATATGTATGCACACATGCGAAATAATTTAGACGAATATGATACTTCCAACTATCATAATGAGTTGCATGGTATTCCTACGACTGCTTCCGTCGTTGGACGAATGAAAGATGAGTATGCAGGAAAGCGATTCATTATTTTTATGGTGCTGGATCGAAGTCATACTGTCTGAAGCTTGCTGATAAGGAAGTTGTTAAGAAAGCGAAAGGTGTTAAGAAAGTTATTATTCAGAAAGTGTTGACGGAAGTAGACTACAAAGCGGTCGCGGAGGGTCTGATAAAACAGTAATGTGTAAAATGCTTGTGTTTCGATCAACCTTACATGATATATATACCGAAATGTTAAACAAAATTGCCTTTAGGTCCCAGGATGACAAACGATATCGACTACGTGATACGTGTTCCACATTGGCGTGGGGGCATTGGCGAATACCGGAATTGGAGAATGCTGATCCGTTGAGCGAACTATTACAGGTTGCTAAGCAAATGAATTTATATTAACCGGAAGAAGAATAGTTTGGGTACTGACACTTGCTAGTTTTTTTTCCTATATTCTCTCCCTAATGAAACTTATATTAATAATAAGTTGTATTATTCCTTTAGTTGTTTTAAATATATTAATATTATGTATTAATTCGTTAGTAAGAGAATATATACTATACAAATACTGTGTGATATAAATAAAAAAACGAAAATGACTATTTACTATTTTTTTATTAAAAAATATGTACAAGACTTATTGCATTATATATATATATTATATAAATGATATACAGTAGCCAAAGCACAGTGGCATAAGGATTTACAATGAAAGTAACAAACGGGTTGCATAGCAGGAAGAGGTGGACTTTCCTCAAGTTCAATAACAGGCTGGGTCACAAATTTTCTGATGTAATCTGCTTTCTCTGCCCTTGACATAGACAGTATCTGTTGGCTGAATCAATCTCTCGAGTATTCTTCGAAAGTGGTGTGGTGGTGTATACCCTTCTTCCCATTTAATACAGTGCTGGTTTTGCATTAACCAAGTAGCTTGACGACGACTCTCTGCATCCAACGTATGCCAGGGATACGGTGATTTAAAAACAAAATGGGCAATTTGTTTCCCATTATAAATGGCGAGTTCTTTTGGTATAAACGCTTTTGATATTTTGAACCCTTGTACATCGATTATGACGGACATTGTATTACAACTGTCGTACTGCTTTGGTTAACGCGTTGTATGTAACTAAACGATCATGGAGTATAACACAGTATGCGGTCGTATTAGCGGGTATGTTGGCCGATGTTTCAAACTCTACACGAAGAACTACTGCTTTCGAGTGCAATACTTCTTTTGATTTGAGCAGTCGACCACCATCAGTGGTGCAGCCGTCGTAAATTGAATAGGTGTGAGTAATGGTTGTCCATCTCTTTGATAATATGACATTTGGAATTTAGCAAACATTTCATACAGCGTGGCAAAGCAATTGTTATCATAATTAACATTTAAATTACCATACGGGTAACGGTCGGTGTTGAGGAATACCCGAATATTCTTTAGTGCACATTTATCGAATTTACTCGCATCGTGCATAACATTATTTTCTCGTCCAGTTTAAAACCCTATAATAATGTATCTCGGTGTTTCAATACTAGTCGATGTTTTGATTGCCCATGTATGCTTATCTGTTGTTGGTATAGCGGGATATATGTGGGTTTCCCAACTTCTAAATGCTAGTGGAGTATTCACATTTTTATCAATGTATTTCGTTAACGCTAATTCCTCCGCTAATGCTGGAACGATGTGTGGAACTTTCCAATAAATCTTATCTATGTCAACTTTTAATGCTTCGTCCACAGTTGAAATTACTGCATCGGTATCAATATTACTACGAATTAATACAAGTTCTTGTCTAATGTTCAAAATCACTTTATTATAATCTTCAGCAAAGCCAAGCAGCATTCGCAAAGGTACACAGACATTAAAATACCCTTGCTCATTTGTTAGTGTGCTGTTTGATGTAGGAAACCAACCGGCATTTTGATGGCGGGCAAGATCATTGGGTGTCAATGATACTAATCCTTTCATTGTCGACGTTAACCCCACCTTAGTTACGGAATCTACCACTATTCCATTCATTTCATATCTAATTTCACTGAATAAAAATGCGATACCATTATTAACGAACCTTGCGGTATTGGAGACAGTGCCATCCTGTCGCAATAATCTTCCCTCTACATAAACATAACTTTCTGATGGTAGAGTGCACATGTCTTCCTGAATGGGTATCCTGATTTCATCATTGTTTCCAAATCTCGTAGTATATGGTTGATGGGTGTGCAGTTCGGAATTAACGATAGCATTATCAACAACAACTTTTTCATTAACGTTTAATACACTCATTGTAGTACTGTAAACCCGAGACTCTCCAAGAATGCTTTGTTCTGCGCTGTCAACGCTTTGGTCGCTGAACGCTTACTGACTGTACCCTTTCCACACTTCACTCTTTTATAGTTTGTTTTGCACTGGTTACATGCACATGTATTATACCGCGTCACCATATTTTCTTTAAATGTAGTCCTATCGTTATGACTTCTCCGTTAAAATTGACGAGATCTCCGTCTTGGTCTACTATTTTAAGTGTTATTGTTGAAATGGTAGATGTATTTATAGGTAAGTAGATAACATGTTGAGGTGATTCGATTATTTTATATCCCGCTGGTACACTGGGAAATAATTGATGAATTATGTGTGATGACTCACCATTTTTAAAACTACCACTTGTTATGTTCCACTCGATAATTAATGAGTTAATTTTGATGATGTTAATAGGGTTCTCAGAGGTGTACACTTTTTTAGCTTGGTAAACAGCAGTTTTATTAAAGCCTAGCATAGGCCCTATCGAATGGACCACATTGAAACTAATGTTATGGGTTGCTTTCATGGTTGCTTTCATAGTATTATTATTTGCTCGTAAATCAATATACCCTTATCGTCTTTCACTGAGTCATTAATATATTTATTCACATCTGCGATTTCGTATGTTCCTGGCGGTATTGTAATTTTATCTCTTCCAAATATGAGCATGTTGTTCTTTGAAGTAACGTTTTGTATAGTATTGAACGATTCAAAACTAGTTAACCCCATTACATATTCCGACTCATTATCAAGAAAAATCGGTGGATTAAATGTGGCTTGCAGGATACTGCTTTTACCGGTGAAGGTAAATGTGTACGACATCACGATCACGTAACAACTACTGACAATCAGAACGAGTAGTCGTATAAAAATCGTAAGACTAGATGACCACAGTTGTATGTATTGAACTCTTGAACCTTAGTAAAGTTATAATCAATTGTGTTTCTGCTACCATCACTTTTAAAATAGTGGACTAATTCGAAGGGTGGTTTAACATGTCCTATACTATCAAAATATGTTATATGTCTATTACGCTTAATATATGCTGTCCAGTGTGTTCCTGATTAGCTTGATTATCCAGATTCACGATACCACATTCATTCCTATGGATTCGTGTAGGTAGCTTATCTCGCATATATATCCCTCTAAAGTAGGGAATCTTTAATTGCTCCACAAATTTTGATAGCTCAACATTACTTAAGGCGTGGCGTGGTAGCTTCAGTGGGAGTTTTTTGAATACGGTTGTAAATATATGCCCAAACCTCGTTTATATGGTTTTAGATATAAACCTTTTCCAACGGTTGCTGCTTCCATTGCTTGATTGTGTCGTTTGGTTTCTTCTAACGTTTTTGTCGCAGCTTTTGCGTCGGTAACCGCTTTTGCAACTGCAGCTGCACCGCCACCTAACGAACCTAAGGCTCCTAATGCTGCAAATAGGGGAATAAGAGGTATGAACCCCCCTCGTTTTGGTATAGGTAATATTCTGCTCTTGGGTGACATGATTTTTTTGTGTTTTAGAACGCTTAAGGCTTGGTGTATTGTAGATCGTAAAGATGATCGAAGTTTACCACCAACACGACGTCGCGCTAGAAGTACCGCTTTGTTAAATGAAATTGGTTTGGGAGTACGCTTTGTTCTTCGTGATTTGCTTCCCATTCTATTGCCTGTCCGTGATCTTCCACCCATCCCCATTTTCCGTTTTCCTTTCATTATTCCAGTTATAGTTAATGCAGCTGCCCTTTCTCCAAATGTAGCGTTTGAGGAACGAAATCTATTCCAAGCTTTTTGTTGCAAAGTTTTATCGGCAATGTGTCGTTGACTTAAATCGTTTGACTGGGAGTATGCAATATCGTGCTCTTTACAGGCTTCGTCCAATTCATTAATACCTTTGTCGCCGCGAGCTAGTCGTTTTGTAAACGGGTACCCGGTCCGCAGTATCTATACCCAGGTATATGCAACTCCACGGGTAATTTATTTATTAAGGTATTAATTAATCCTGAACCCTTTTCTTCTTATTACACCGAGAAGTATACTTCATACCAGACTGGCTGTCACTCCACTACTAAACTACTTTTATTGTATGACACGTATATATATTAGTACCATACAATTTGTGGTTTAGTACTATGACGGGCACCATACGCTTCATTCCGCAAGACACAGAATTACCTATTAAAAATTATGACACAGCTGATAACAAGGAACTTTACTCTAAACATAGCGGTCTACTGAAAGGAGGATGTAAACGAGGTATAATCGTTGGTCCATCTGGGTGCGGAAAAACAAATGTTATGATTACCTTGTTAGAACATCCAAATGGTTTACGTTTTGAAAATGTATATATTTATTGCAAATCATTATATCAACCTAAATACCAGTACCTACGAAATTTACTGACACCCATAACAGAAGTCGGGTATTTCGAATACAGTGATAATAGTGATGTTATATCCCCTAGTGATTCCCGTAAAAATTCAATAATGATTTTCGATGATGTAGCGTGTCATAAGCAAAATGAAATAAGAGATCATTTCTGTTTTGGCAGACATCGAAATAATGATTGTTTCTATCTGTGTCAAACATATTCTTCAATTCCAAAACAGCTTATACGTGATAATGCTAATTTACTTATTCTTTTTCAACAAGATCACACTAATCTTAAGCATGTGTATGATGATCACGTTAATGTCGATATGTCCTTTGATAGGTTTAAAGATTTATGTTTTTGTTGCTGGCAAGACAAATTCGGTTTTATTGTTATTGATAAAGAAAGCGATGTTAATACAGGTCGGTACCGTAAGAGATTTGACTGTTTTATAGCATTATAAATATGGTAGCAGTATGGAACATATGCAGTCGTAATGAAGGAGCGCTTAGTACAAGACATTTTGCGTGCTCGCAAGAGCGTGCAACAAAAATATGCGAGTTTGAAAGAAGATACCGCTCTTACAGAACGTGCAATAGAAGCACACTTTAAACCTATTACACAACCATTAAAACAATTAATTACTAAAAATGATGGTTCTCTCATCAAAGCTGAACCCCTTACGCCAGAAGCTGTCAAAAATGAAGTCATTGCACAAGAAACTGAAGTTTTTTTACATCACACACCTAAAACAGCTGGATTACGGAAGGCTCCACGCACTCTTGTTCCCGCAACCATTGCGCAACCTTCGCAGGAAACTGTAATTGCTGATACCACTAACGATGATGATGTGGAAATTCCTACTTTACAACAATTGAAATCAGAACTGTTAGCTGCTGGATCTCAACCCGCCTTTGAAGATTATCTAAATCAATACCAAGGATTAGCTAAGTACTACGTTGAAGGTATATTTAGAGATACAGAAGACGAGTATGACTTAACATATGGCGTACATTTCATTCCGGAAGAAGAGAAATTTTTATTGGTGATGCTGAATTAGACTTTATTGGTGAAAACCTTCATATCACTCTTCCTGATGGATCCTCCCTAGACTATGAAGGAACACCGGGATTATATGAACTACTTTTTAAAAAAATGCCTACGGGGTACAAAAAGAGTGACCTACAGCAATACAATGACATATTGCGTCGTACTAATGCTGCCCGACGTAATTATAACTCGACAGACCAAATCCGAGGAACTAATAGTAAAAAATATGTGGAAATCATTAAACCATTACTTCAACCTAGAAAACGGTCAGCTACATCATCTATTGTCCCTCCAACCACAAGATCTCGAACAACTTCCATCTCCAAAAGAGGTGGTGGCATGCAACTATTGCGATACAATAACAAAGCTATTGAATTTGTACCGTGGAATAACCCGAATAAGTTAGTAGATTGGCTACGGAAATTATTAGGATCAATGTCGACAGGAAATACTAGCAATCACAACGAAGTAGTATATATAATTGATGAACTACGTGAAGCAAAAGTAATACAGTAACAGCTCTTGTTATAAACCTATTACTATATCCTTTTCATTTCATTGTTACACCGACTACCACTAAAGGCAGTACTACATGTCCATCAGTTATGCCAATAGATAAATTTGGCAGCCATCTTCATCATCAAATGACAGTGGATAAATTTGGAAAACATATTACTCAGCATCGCAGTGATGCTACGAAGCAAAGTGATATATATTACGAAACTTATTTTACCTTGCAAGGTGTCTTGCAACAGACAACAGTAGATATTCCATTGGGTATCAATGGTAGATATTTCTTTCCTACAGAGGGAAAAATATTGCATTGTAAGTGGTTACCTCGAGATATTCATCTTCGAGTGGATACTGTAATATATACGACACCGCTGTTTCTAAATAATAAAACTATTCGTAAGGAAGGTGTGATTCAACCTATAATTCCAAAAGATATCACTTTCGACAAAGAACAATTATTCATCCTAGAGATTGTACTACAATCCAAAGTAAAAATGAGTAAATCCGATGTTGTTGAAGAACTGCACAAACCAGCAAGGAGAAATTTTCCGCGACGTTGTGTAGTACTAAAAGGTTTAAATGATCTCTTTCAAGCTGATTTAGTGGAAATGATACCTTATGCTCATGTGAATAAAGGATTTCGATATATTTTAGTAATAATTAATGCCTTCTCTAAATATGTCTGGGCTTTCCCATCAAACGCAAGAATGGTAAACTAGTCGCGGAGGTAATGGATAAACTGCTATCTAGATTGCAAAAGATGCCTACGCATATACAAACTGATATGGGAACGGAGTTTTATAATGCAGAATTTAAAAAAGTAATGAAAAAATTCAATATCAATCATTACAGTAGTTATTCCACCTTGAAAAGTAGCATAGTCGAACGTGTCAATCGTACCCTTAAAGCAATAATGTGGAAAACATTCAGCATGCAAGGATCATATAAGTGGCTATCAATCTTGCCTCAAATTGTTACCGATTATAATTCAAGAAAGCATAGAACAACCGGATATAAACCGGTAGATGTAACGGAAAAGAATGCTGCAGATATTTTGCAACATTTAAAATGTCAGAAAGTTCTTGACCGTAAAACACCTAAATTTAGAGTGGGGGAACATGTACGCATTAGCAAACATAGAAGCATATTCTCTAAGGGGTACACACCTAATTGGAGTTACGAAGTCTTTCGAATATCAACAGTTAAACGTTCAAGCCCACTCACCTACACATTACGTGATAGTCGAGATGAAGAGATTCAAGGTCGGTTCTATGAGCCCGAACTACAAAGTGTTAAACATCCAGACATTCATCTAGTTGAACGTGTCATCCGACGTCAAGGGAATAAAGCTCTCGTTAAGTGGTTGGGTTTTGATACTTCTCACAACTCCTGGATTTCTACCAAAGACATTGTGTAATACGCTAATTAACCTTAATAATATATACTGTAATATTAATATGCAATAAACAGATCTTTTTTACTTTTTTTATTACTACTATCCTATACATATACATCACTACATACTACTAAAGCGTCTGACAAACACACACTCACGATGCTGTTTTTCGAGAATTGGTGAAATTATATTAGCACAGTCGCCTATTCTTTTTTTAAATCGTGCAGAATCTCTAGCTAATTGTTCCCATTCTCCTTTTCGCGCATGCCTGTAAGCCAACTCCCATACTACTATGTAGTGAACTACGTTTTTGGACTCATTAATGCGCACCTTCTTCACTGGGTGAGTCGTCATCTGATGACTCAAAATTCGGTAAATATCTTTCTATTTCGTGTATAAATTGCTCCAATGATATTTCTTTAAGGTCTTCTATTAATCGCTTTATACAACAAATACACTCTATATCACCTACATGCGATGTTAAGTATTTTTCACAAAGGCGTATTCCTCCCCCATACTTATTAACTAGATTATTTAAATAGTCATCACTAAATCTACCCATTCCATACACTTTTTCATGATCAGCATCGAATTCTAATGCTTGTAACTGGCATATTAGTCTTTGGACTGCACTAACACAATCTACAGCTTTAGGCCACGACTCCGCACTATAACACATCCACATATTGACTAACATCTAATACTATCCACTATTGACTACAAGCGCGTTACCCCCTTTGAGTTATAGGATTGGTAAGATCCATATCCATATATAGTTTCTCCTTGGCAAATACTTCCATTTCCAGAAGGCAGGCTATGTTGACCTCAAATACATCACGCAATGGACCTATAACTTGGTGAATGTTACATTCAGGAATTGTCGCTGTCGACTGTATTAGGTTTTATAAAACTCTGGAAAGTTCACAGTATCTGCCAACTCCAATCGGTAATATATTATCTTCAAAAGCTTCCATAACTGTTCTATAGACTCCCATCCTAAATAGACATCAATTTCGTCACTATCACAGAGGCGTATAATTTTTTTCTTGTTAATATGTTCGTACGAGACAGTCTTCGATCCCAGTTTGGTAGGTAGCCATGTTCCTTCAGGACTGTAGAAATAATTAGTAATCACCCCTTGATTATCCATAAGTATACGCCATTCCTGCTTGTCAAACACCACTCCACCACTCTTCGTTCCACCTAGTTTTACGACTGGCTCAAATCCAAATTTGGGTGATAGACCGACACTAACAAACTTTGTTTTACTTTTATTTAAGAAATAATGCACATTATTAAGCAAAATATCGCAATATTTACTTGAACTTATAGCACCGAGAATCTTCGCCTTTTCTATGGCTTGACGTACGATGTTATCCATTATATACGATACTGACTTTACATACATTCCCTCTCTTTTATATATGACACTCTCCCCACTATGTACCCTCCTCAAGGCTACTTACGTGACCTTCACGATTGTACCACACATTGCTTTAGCGGTCTTGTCGGTTACACCTTTTCAAGGTTTTCTTCTTACTTCAAGGATTCACAGCCACTTATTCACCACATTTCCAAGGTCTCACATTTCCAAGGTTGTTCCACTTTGCCATATTTCCTTTTTTTTCCAACCTTATATTCACCACATTTCCAAGGTTGTTCCACTTTGCCACAACAAGTTTACTACACAAGGTTACATACTCCCACTCAGTTTTCTTCATATACTTAAAGGGAGGGGTTTTTACATATACCATAGTTACCGATCTTCACTATGTCAGTTACTCCAGTGCAAGACGATTGGAAGACAATGTACCAACCACAAACCCTATTTCAACTTAGTACGCGACGGACATGTCAATTAATTCCGAACTGGGTAAATTTTGAAAAGGAAGGAATACTACCGGCTTCCATAAACAAAGTGCTACGAAATAATTATGAACTGGTTCAGTGGAATTCAGCGTGGTATACCGAAATGAGCAAGGTAATACGCGAGCACTTTGCGGCAAGTCGTGTAACAGCATATGCCCACATTGTATCAATACATGTTCGATACCATCTGGTGGACTTCATGAATTTGTGTCATTGCTGTTTCGCTCGATTGAAACCAGGAGATTACCGCGTACTGGACCATCATATGCATATGGAGCGGTGGACTGCGCGATACTACCTGTCGCACGAATATTATTGGTGCTCGTCGTAGGCACCTCTCACACAGTTATACGATGTGTACGATGATGACTCATGTATACTGTGTGATGAGGTGTGCTACGTAGACGAGTAGTCTTTTTTTACTGTATCTATTGTATATATTGTACATATTGTATATATGTGTTGTATATATTGTATATATTGTATATATATTGTATATATTGTATAGAATACATTATTTCCTGTCAGTATCTTACTGATTTCGCTGATGTTAACATGTGTGACCCAAACTTTTATTATCCTCAGTATTACAACTGTTTCGATAAACGCTTACTAACGTATCGAACATGGTCTGGAGTTCACTCACCCTCATCGCTTGCTGCGGCAGGATTCATTTCCACATCTTCAGACGATACGGTTGAATGTTTCATGTGGGGTTAGAATAAACCGATGGCAGCCAGATGTCAATCCGTTACAGGAACATCTACGATGGGCACCACATTGCACTTATGCTCAGCTCCTCGCACCACGTCCGCGCAGATGTACTGAAACGGAAGTGGAGAGGACCTTCTGCACTTGTACTAAATCAAAATGTTTTATTCCTAAAGAAAATCATATATCTGAGTAATAAATTAGTACATGTCTGTCTACATCAATTAAATATATTAACATATTGTTTTTCTTTTATTTTGGTAAAAAGTGAGGTTGAGCAAAAACATACAAGTGGACAAAAAACATACAAGTGAGTAAAAAACATACAAGTGCGGTATAGAGTAGCAAGCAGGTGGCTAAGTAGGTCACGAGGATGACCTTGTAATTGTGAAACAGGAAAGCGTGGTCGGATAGCCTTGTAATAGTGGAACAGAAAAGCGGAGCTTGTGACCCTGGTTTTGTGGTAATGATATGTCGCACAGATAGCCTTGTAGTTGTGGAACAGGAAATCGTGGTCGGATAGCCTTGTAATAGTGGAACAGAAAAGCGGAGCTTGTGACCCTGGTTTTGTGGTAATGATATGTCGCACAGATAGCCTTGTAGTTGTGGAACAGGAAATCGGGGTTTGTGACCGTGGGTTTGTGGTAATGATATGTAAGTAGGTCACACATTGCGCTTTTTTGACCTTGGTACGGTGGGACCTTGGTTTTGTGGCAACCTTGGAAATGTGGAAAACCGGTTTTTGTGGTGGTGTCCCAAAAGTCTCCAATCTTACCTACTCTTATATCACGTGAGAAATCGAAATACTCGAAATTCTAAGGATTGCCAAAGATTCACAAATCTGGAGCACCTCTGAGACCAACAGTTCAATAGGGTCAGTTTTACACCTTGCAAGATATGCCGCCCAACAGCTACAACCTTACACTAAAAAGTCAGAATCACGCTTAAAAAAATTCGAACCTCTCGATACACTCAACCAAGACGATCTATTAGTTAGTTTCAATGTCGTGTCACTATTCACCAACGTTCCGATCAAGGAAACAATCGACATAATTAAAACAAAGCACATCCGCAAGAAGACATCATCAACCTAACGAAACAGTGCGTAAAAACACTTATTTCATAAATCGAAGGAAGAGGTATAGACAAATCGAACTGGCACTGATGGATTTACCGTTATTTCCAATTCTAGCTAATTTATTTATGAACGATCTGGAAGAACGAGTAATAGAAACAGTGAGTCACAAACCAAGTCATAGTTAATATATATGGACCACACTTTTATAATCTGGACACACGAACGACGAGAACTGGATCAATTTTTACATTCAAATGTAGTTCACGAAAAGATAAAGTTTACGACTGAAACAGAAGACAATGGAACACTGCCGTTTTTATACGTATTAATATCTATAAAAAGTGAGAACAACTAGGACACACGGTATATAAAATAGCCATACACAACAGGTACCTGAATACCCAGTCTCATCATCACCCCGCACAACTACAGGCCGTAGTCAGAACACTAATTACGACACCCAAATGACTGACAGACCATCGAAACATGCATCTAAACACAAAAGTCAGCCTTTAATACAAAACCGAATCAGCGAATATCGAAGAAAAAAAAGGCAAGGAGGAAAAGAGGACTAACACACAACAAAGTACATCGCACTATCAGAAAACTCGATAAGCTAAACTAGTGCAGTATGAAACCCATATGGGTGAGTGGAGTTTGCGAGTGTGTTAGTATGTGAGTTTGTGAATGAGTGAGGGCGTGAGTGCGTGTGTCTATGTGTGTGCGTGCGTTTGTGTATGTGTGTGTGTGTGTGTGTGTGTGTGTGTGTTATTGTGTGTGTGTGTGCGTGTGTGTGTGTGTGTGTGCTGTGTGCTGTGCGTGTGGTGTGTGTGCGTGGTGTGCGTGTGCGTGTGTGCTGTGTGTGCGTGTGCGTGTGTGCGTGCGTGTGCGTGGTGTGCGTGTGTGCGTGGTGTGTGTCGTGGTGTGCGTGTGGCGTGCGTGCGTGCGTGCTGTGCGTGCTTGCGTGCTGCGTGCTTGCGTGCTTGCGTGCGTGTGTGCGATGCGTGTCGTGCGTGCTTGCGTGCTTGCGCTTGGTGCTTGCGTGCTGCGTGCGGCGTGCGCTGCGTGCGTGCGGTGCGTGTGCGTGCTGTGCGTGTGTGCGTGTGTGTGTGGTGTGTGTGTGTGGTGTGTGTACATTGTGTGTAAGCGGATGAGTGAGTGACTGGGTGCGTACGTGGGTTTGTGTATGGTAGTAGAATGGGCCTACTTATTCATCAGTTGTGGGGCGGAGTGGTGGAGGATTGGAGTAGGGAAGAGTATGAGGGTTAGGGGCGGGGAGGGTGGAAAAAGGGGTGTGTCAAGGACCTCCGACGATTTTGTGAGCGTAGCTTGTACGCCATTTTTTGTCGCCCATTTTGTTTTGGCGGCCATTTTGTCGGTTGTAGCAGGAAATTTGAAAATAGCATCTAAATAAGGAGGCCTTCATACTATCTCATAAGGCAGGTATAGGACGCGGTAACTTGCTTTAGCGTCTCCGCCCCCTTGTTTGGCCCATTTGTTTACTATGGGAGGAAAACTTGAAATTTAAAGTGGTGTTCCAATAAGGGGCTCTCAGACTATCTCGTATGATAGCTATAAGACTCTGGAACTTGCTTTAGGGTCTCCGCCCCCATGTTCGACCCCCTTGTTTGCTGAGTAGGAAAACTTGAAATTTGAAATGAGTTCTAATAAGTGGCCCTCATACTATCTCACAGGAGGCCGTAACTAGCTTTAGGGTCCCCGCCCACATGTTCGGTCCCTTTGTTTACTATGGGGGAAAAACTTGAAATTTTAAATGACCCTGCGATTATTTCTTATGATAGCTATAAGGTTCGGGAACTTGCTTCATGGTCTCCGCCCCCACGTTCGGGCCCTTGTTTACTATAGTGGGAAAACTTGAAATTTGAAATGGTGTCCTAATAAGTGGCCAGCATAATATCTCATAAGGCAGGTATAGTGCGCCGTAACTTACTTTAGGGTTTTTGCCCCCATGTTCGGTCCCCTTGTTTACTATGGGGGAAAACTTAAAATTATTATTTATTATTTATTATTAGTATTCGCCCACTCTTGCAATAGTAATACGTTTTCGAGAGCACACATAGGCGCTTGGATGTCATGGTTTAAACAATTATACGCATTTGCTTCCTCTTTCTATTTTATAATCGACGGACAACCAATTTCGTCCAGGTTTAGTATTGGTTTGTTAAGAAATCCTAAAAACTGCTGTTTTTCATTACCCTTAACGTGAATTTTGTTAAACGTCTGCAACACTCTTATGAGCTCCTCTTGGAAATCGTTGTACGGTTGTAAAATAAGTGGTGTAAATGGTGTAATAAATTTAATAATAAATAAATGTTATAATGAAATAAAGAAATAAGAGTAAAGGTTCTCCAAACACAAATCGTCATAACTAACTGGAGATACTAACCATTCACCACAAATAAAGCCTTCGACTCAAATCGGTAGTTTAAAGTGGGCCGATTCAATGTTTTGACTTGCTTAACTACCCCAATTTCGTTTGTGTTATTTTCACTTAACGTAAATATAAAAAAATTGCAATGTAACACTAATAAAAATGATCGCGGACGCCAAGTTATTTTTTAATTCTGCTCGGAACAACTAAACCGAGTTTTACACTAAAATTTTATCGAAATGAAAAATAATAAAAAATATACAACTATGTTTATTAAATATATAAATTATATCTTTAAACTAGTTATAGCCTTAACTTACTAATAATCATTAAAAATAAATACCTGTACAATATATACAAAATCTTCTTGAGTATCCCTGGTATTATAAAAAATAATGCGGAATGTAAACCAAGATGACGTAATCCTTGTGTAATGTTGTGCAATTTATTTCAATAACAATGCTTTTATGTTATCAGCCACACCCAAACTGGAATTATCCTTATAAATTTTCTTCTTATAAATTTATCTTCTTTAAATTGAATTATCCGTTTAATGCATTCTTTGAAATTTTCAAATAAAAATTGCAATCATAAAATGAAAGCATACGCAACAGTAAAATTAAATGCGTATTTAAAATGTAATCAAAGTAAAAGTAACAGTAAAAAACTGAACTAAAATAAAAGTGCCTGAAAAGAGCAAATGTTTTAATTTTTAGTATAATGCGTTAAAATATCTTACCATCAAATTAATGGCACTTTACACTAAAATTTAGGGGAAAACCACAACAAAGCTTCCTTCTTCAACATTCATCAGGAAGTAAAAAATGGATGCTTTGAAGGTAGATGATGTAGTCGTGCGCGAAAGATTTGCGCAAAGAATTAAGTTATGACGCGTTGCGCAAAAAAATGATCAGAAAAATAATTTGAAGTGAGAGTATAAACCATTAAGAAATATATACCCTTAAGAATACATGCACTTAAGTTACACTAAAATGCAAATTAAGTTGCCTACCTCATATCTATAATACAAAAATAATTAAAATTTTCTTATATTTACAACAGAACGAATGAAAGACTTTAAATTAAGGTATATTTTAATACAACTCAGAAAGGGTTGTTACAGGGTACATACCCCGACCGCAATTTCAGTCCGTGATATTTATTCTATAGTATATCATCTGTCTTGACATGGGTTTTGATAAAAATAATTTCGAGGTGGCTCTATTGGCATCAGCAATAAATCTCCATGATCTGTAACCACTACAATTCTTTTCGGTATGAATTCGTTGTCGACACCTCTAAACCCTTGTACGTCCAAGTGTGTCCATCTTCTTTCAACTGCTGCTGTACGAAGAAGCTTGTGATCTAGAGTTACCCCCTTTTAACAGGTAAAATCTACGATGATCTTCCGATGTTTATCGATCTCGATCACGTTACGAATTAGGCATACACCAAACAGTTAAAGGTTTCCGCGAGAGCCATTTCAAAGCCGACTTCCAGCCGCAGAGAACCGTTTCTAACTAAATTCCAATGCGTGCTAGCGTTTGCAGACAAGCCAGGATTTATTTCAAAGACCATTAAACAGTAGCCGCTGGGTTAATCCCCTTTCGATATATCGTTTCCCGCATTCAAAAAATTAATACCCGTTCCGGAGAATAAGGTGTGATACGCTCTTACATATAAACCATTACCTGTAAAGTCTTGTTGTAAGGTCTTCGAAGGAATTTGTTGGGGCAATCCCTTCTCGATATATCGTTTTCCTCACTAAAAAAATTAATACCCGTACCGGAGAATAATGTGTGATACGTTCTTACATATAAACTATTATCTGTAAAGTCTGATTGTAAGGTCTTCGAAGGAATTTATATAACGACATGTAGTCAATATTGCTGTCATGAAAATTGAACGGATTAGAGGCGTAATCACCGTTGAAGGCTTTATTTGCTATAAACCCTACGATTCATCGTTTAGGTAACTGACCCAGGAAAACATTATCCAATAATTCTCACTGTATGTCCGAAGGTATAGTTTTATCACTTTTACGTCGGTCCCTGTAACAGGGAATTTTTCTGCAGTAGTTTCTAAAGCTTTAGCGGCGTGCGCAATTAGAATCGTGGGATTGATCCTCATACGTCTGACCAGTAAAGTAGCGTCGATATTTTTTGTCTTGTAATTTGAACCGCGTGCCGACATTAGACTGAAGGTGTCTCTTGATCGTACAAATTCAGACCTTATCAGAACACCGTTTAAGAGAAACTTTTCTTGATTAAGAAAATCCGACTGCACGTGACCAATCATCTCAATCTGTTTACTGGTCGCTGTAAGTGCTTGTCGTTTTGAGAAACCTATATTTGCGTGTCCCAGCGTATTCATCTGCCCTACTGAATGATTGTGCCATAAGGTGCAACCTAGATGTGAAGTCTTGGCCACCTTTCCATAGTTAAGCAGCGTCTCGATATATGAGCAGTAGGGATAGGTGTTGTTTGGTTGTGACACCATCTTTTAATTTAAGTAAATCTCCACTTGTGAGAAAAGAGAATACATCCAATTGTGGTGCTACAACATCCGCGTCAGTAAGAGCTGCATCGTCTTGCTTTAGAACTTCAGCCGTGATGTACACCATGGTCTGACTTAAATCTGGGTAATGATTTCCATTTGCGTCTACTACAAATTCTATTGGGGCGTCCTCACTCAGAGCTAATAAAGGTTTGTAAAATATCCATTCACCACTCTCGATACTTGTCTGCGTTGACGGTAAGGCGAACAAATACAATTCGGACTTGACGCATTCACACGATTGTGCATGTAGAAAGTCATTATTTTGAAAATATATCGACGTAAATAGGTTTATTCGTAGATACTGATTATTATCGGTCAGACGTACTTTTTTATAGCCCGGACCCTCCATCTACCTACTTCGTGAAATCTTTCTTGTAATTGCTCCCTAATAGGACGATCCTCTATGACGTCACCAAGGATGTTGGTCTCCGTACTTAGAGCTTCTTTTCCTTTGCACCAGACTTAAATAATGGTATTACACTTCTAAATATACCGCTTAATCAGCTTACTATACCATGTCCACGCTGATATGGTGGACTTCTGTAAATGGAGCCGATACCGCTATCGGCCTTGTTGATATAATATTGTTGATAAGGACAAACCATTATTATACTTTCTTAAAGTGTAGCTTCAGACACGACGCTCCAAACTCGAATGGCATTACTGCACCCGTATCTGTTTTTATATTAATCTCGATGTTTTGAAATTCCCGTGTCACCACTGGTATGTAGCGTACAGGCGAAAAAACCACATCTTTTTGACTGCCGTAAGCATAGTTTTCTGAAGTAATGTTTATTATACGCATAAGTGGAGACCAAATATCACCCACAATTTGAGGTTGAACAATGTCGCAATAAACAGATATCTGCGTTGGTAAACATCCATATTCTATCGGGATGCGGTAGTATTGGTTCCATGGCTATGTTTTGATACGGACGATACCCCAACTGTAAGAGTAGATGCTGCGATAATCCGAATAGTGAGAGCGGGGTTTTTAATTTCGTAGTGATGCGTTTAGTTAGCTTATGGTATTGGATTGTTAACAATTTACTTATTAGCTCGTGGTTATATGGTTCGTTGGTTATTTCTTCTATGTTGGCATAATTCCCCGAAGCGAAACGTAACACATACCAACCATCCTCAATATAACTGAGTTTCTCGCTGTCGTGTTGAAAATGTGCTGCAGCTTTTTTTAATACCGCTTCTGGCACGTCTTCTTCTCCTATACGTGGCTCAGTTGTGTAATAGATTAAATTGTCTGCCGCACTTACAGCGGCAAAAGAGCAAGGCTACTGAATTTCCCATATGCATATAATAACCCATGAACTCGTTAGTTTTATCCGTTTTGGCAGCTGTGTAATGAAGCTTAACGTTATATTGCCAGGAAAACGAGTCATAGAACTATTACTCTATAAGGTAAGATAAAATTCCATTTTAATATATCTCTCGTCTGCGAAGCTAACACCAAACTATTAAATTCGTCACTGTATCTACGCCACTTGACCAAGTATTGTTTATGCCGTCCACGACCCTTCTTTGCCAAAATCTTATCGACTTTGAATAGGGGGTCTTTTTCAACTTGCAATTCCTCCTCTTAAAAGGCAACAGAATCGTTATTAAGGTCATTATTCGGTAAACTGGTGGTCTTGTTTTTCTCACTTTACTAATTGTAAAAACCTTCTCACTCAATTCGTTTCGCATCCCTTCTCAAAGGTGTACTTAGTGCTGGCGATTCTAACATTCTCACGGACTGTACATTTATCCTTTCATGTACAGGTTATTCCACACTTCCAAACGTTTTCATCGTTCACAGCCGCTGGGGCCATCTTTATACATGAATGAGGGTTATTGTTGTAAGCACTCATAAGTTTTGGAGTAGATCAATATAACTTTTGTAGGTAAAATAACGCCACATCCTTGTTTTCAATGTTTTATTATATATTTCAACTACAGATGCTTCTACATCGGGGTTATTTTTTACATAGAAATTGATATTTTGTTTCTTGTACACTACCACCCACAAACTCTTTGCCTTTATTGGTCTGTAGATTTGCGGTGTATTGTCGCACTCCTTAAACATATCAGTGAATGCTTCAATTACAGATGCGGCTATTTTGGTTTTAAGAGCTCACGCCCATGCCCTCTTGCTAAACACAGCAACAACCGTTAGTATGTAATGGTAGCCACTATTGTGTTGTCCTTAAGGTTTGTATATGGCAAAGATCCGCTTTCCGCAACTCGTAAAGTTTGCTCACTATACATCAATTGCGCTGAAACTTTTTCCTGACTGGTATATGTACCCTATAAGCTTCCTGTGCCTGTAGCCAATTTTTCACTTCGCCATATTTAATATTTACGGCGTTAGCTGAAGGTGTTATACACTGTCGGATGCGAGGGAGCACAGTATATAGCATCCATGTTATTTTAGTCACGTATTCCAATCTAGTGAAAGTCTTCTTCGAGAGGATCTTCTCCATGTTCCCACTATTCGCTATCGGCATCGTAATTCTGGCCTATAGTCGTAAGGGTACGTTCAACGTTAGGTGATGCAGTAGCATCACGCCTTCGAGTATTTCCGATACACTCTCGTGGTATATTTATTTCATTAATGTATGCCGCAAACTGCTGCCAGTCGTGCAAATTTGTAGTTTTTCGATACCTTAATGTATCGTGAACCAGATCGATAATGTTGGAATGGGGGATGATCTCAGCTTTTGTTGTGACAGTACCCCTTTTATCCCAAAATACATCACCGACCGTATTCAGTGTACGCAAGAAATTCTCACCTTTCATGCTATATGTAGGCAGAAGAGTTGATATTATTTCGTCGTCTGCCAGGTCTTTGCATCTGGGTAAACCCCCAGTATCATCATCACCACTGCATAACTAGTGTTGATATCTTTGAAGAACTTGGTTGTACTGCGGATTCTTAAACAAAATTATATAATGACCGTTAAGGGAAATATCTTTCTGCCGACTTCCTTGGTGAAATATGTTTTGCGTTAAGAAAACACACTTAGGTTTCTATGATGACAGCCCTTTGTAAAAATATCCACCACGCGCATTACATCATCAATTATTATTAAGACCGGTTTTTCACAGTGAAACTGTTCCATATCAGGTAAAGCTTCTGAAATTCCACCGACAAATCTGTGAATAACGGCTGCCACTCGCTGTAGAACTAAATCATTTTTTCAAAAGTTGTATCGCAGTTTTGATATTTTTGGAAAATCCACGATAAAATACGATTTCTCACAACCCGACGACCGCACAACTATTGCTGAAAAGGGATGCCCTCCATGTTAAATCTCCAAACGATACTAACGGTCACTCTGATATCCCACTCTCTTAAATACGAAACGAAAAATCTGTAATGTCCTGATTACCGGTATATTTCAATTTTATCTTGCTAATCTTTATTTAATATCAAAATCGTGTTTGTTGTCTTCTAGAACCTAAACATTGGAAATGAAGCTTAACTTGTTTGTCTTTCACGTAATTATCTAATTAGTAGGATTTTTCCCAGACACGTTAGTGGAATTTGAACAGTGAAGGTTTGTTATTTTTTTGTTTTCTAGAACGTAAACAACAAAATTGGAAATGAAAATGAGTTTGTTTCCCTTTCGCGTGATTAGATAATTAGTGAGGTTTGCCCTACAGGTATTTGAATAATGAAAGTTTGTTATTGCGACCACATAACCGAGGTAAATCCAGAAAATAATTACTTTACATTAATGTTTGGCGTTTTTCTTATATAGCCATTCAAATTATTTTCGCGATGTGTTGCATAATTAAATTAAATAATTAAAATTATTTCCGGATGCCTATATTGTCTGTGAGATAGCATGCTGGCCACTTATTAGAATACTATTTCAAATTTCAAGTTTTTGCCAATAAGGGGGGGGGGGGCGAAAACTTGAGAACAACGTCTGGAGTCGTATAGCTGTCTTAAGGGATGGTATGAGGGACACTTATTAGAACACCATTTCAAATTTCAAGTTTCCCATCATAGTAAACAAGGGGGCCGAACATGGGGGCGTAGAGCAAGTTCCTGAGCCCTATAGCTGGGGGCGGCGACCCTAAAGCAAGTTGTGGCGTCCTATACCTGTCTTATGTGATAGTATGAGGGTCCCCTTATTAGAATACTATTTTCAAATTTCCCGCCATGACCGACTGTCGTTTCAGTGTGGAACTCGTCGCTGAAGACTTGGTAGTAAAACATTGGATACCTCAATTGGAGTTCCGACATCAATTGCAGTTAAAAAAAAACTGATGAGTTAAAATGGCTCAATCATATTAAATGATTGAGCATAATCGTAAATCTAAAAATTGTGTGAGGAAAACGCTAGAAAGAAAACTCTACCCAAGTTCGCTATTAACATACTTTAAATTTATTACTACTTAAACTAGTTAATTTAGGTACCACAATGCCTTGCAATGTACAATTTTTTCGAATTTTATTAATGTTATCTAACTAAATTTTATTTTTTCCCCGTACCTTGCTGGTTGGTATTATAACCTGACTTTTCAATTGCAGCATGGTAAGTGTGACTATCTGAAACTCAATTTGTAGATTTACGATTATGCCCAAGCATTTATCATGAGCACCGATTGGGTTGCCGGTGTTTCACTTTTGAGCTTTCAGCGACCAGTTCTACGTTGTGGTATACGAATTTGTTATAAAGTTGAACTTCACTTTGATAACACTTAAATTTCTACCTTTTGCATTACTCTTAACTGTCAATATTTTATCTTTTAAGCTTAGTTTGTTTAAGCGTGTTATGCTTTAAGAAGAGGATGACTGTATAACTTATCGAAACTTGCTACTTTAATAAAAATTAGTAATACAAACACTTCTTCATGGCAACTTGTTACGGGCTTTTACATGGCATAATCAGTTTTTCAATCGGACGTTTCCTATTTTTATATCATCTACTTATTTTGTTAAAATACGGTCCTGAGATTTTGAAAACTGATTTTGAAAGGTTTTTTTATTACAAATTCCGCAATGTGTCACATTTGATGGTCTGATTGCATTTAGTTTTATTTCCACATCCAACGCATGGGAAGTGCTGTATCGTTAAAAAAAATTTTTAACATTTTTATTTGTTCAATCGCTTTAAAATGTTCGAAAACCTCCAAAAACAAAAAAAATCTTGTCTGTCTGTGTGTGTGTGTGTGTGTGTGCGTATGCGTGTGCGTGTGCGTGTGCATGCGCGTGCGCGTGCGGGTGCGCATGCGCGTGCGTAATTTTAGAAATATTTTCAAAAACCTCGATTTTGGAACCCGTCCACAGGATTTTTTTGAAATAATTTGGTATTCGATAGATAATCAAATTTCTGATCGAAAAGAATTCTTGTAATTTTTTTATAAAGTTAATTGTTTTCGAGTTATTTAAAAAAAAAACGATTTTTTGATGTGGAAGTATAGATACAATTTGCAGTGGCTTCTTATGTTAAGTTGCATAATTAACAATATTTTATTTTAGTACTTTCCTTTATTTTATAAAATATTAAACGCAAAGGAATGTTAACTAAATAAACTTTTTTGAAAATGCTGGTCGGTATTCAAAAATTTCTTGATAATGGTCCATAAAAGGTTCAAAACGCGCGCAGACCATCAAATGTGATACATTGCTGAATTTTTAATAAAGAAACCTTTCAAAATCAGCTTTCAAAATATGAAGACCGTATTTAAAAAAAATAAAAAAATAAGTTGATGATGGCTATAAAAATAGGAAACTTACGATTGAAAAACGACTATACCATGTTAAAGCCCGTAACAAGTGTTTATAGTTTTGCTTTAGCATTTATAATAACGCCAGAAAAAAATAAAGTAGAAATTTCAAAAATTCTAATTCTTTCAAATATCTCAAAAACAATTACACCACCGATTTTTTGTGTCATTTTATTGATTCCCTAATTACACAACTTTTTTTCCATTTAACAGGAGTTGTAACTATTACATTTCCGAGATCCCCATAGTGAGAATCCTTATCATGGACACAGTGTATAATTTATATACTTAGTGTTTCTCCTTTATTTTGAGGTTCAACTGTAATAGCAATAAGGACATACCGTAACAGGTATTTGTTAAAAATTGTAGGTATAGATATAATTTTTCAGACATAATATCATACGTTGCATAATAATGCAATAATATAGATTGTCCACGGCAAAATGGACAAACCAAGTACTGTTTGAGTTGTTATGCTATTAGTCCAGTCACGTTAGACCTAAATACATCGAAGTTGGGGAATTTGGAGTACTGAGGTGAATTTTTCTACAGACCTCTATTTTGTCATTATAAAGTTAGGTAGAAACCTCAGCAAAAAAATCACTGGAGCATTTTGAGATATCAGAGGTCAAAGGTCACGAGTGTTTTTAGAATTACTCGCTGACTACGCATCGTATGCCATTAAAAGTTATTGTAAAAGTTGTAGCTAATAAAATTCACTATTGATAACTTGAAGTTTTTTCGTGCGATTAGCCGTTTCTGATATATAGCGCAGAGATGGGGTGCGCGCGCTCAATTTATACAACAACGCGGCGCAAGGCAGTTAATTCACATTTACCGATTATAGTTATAATGTAAATAAACCAGGTGTAACAATCCCAAAGATGCGCAATAGTTCGACCAATCAGAAATTTATCCAAAATACAAAAATCAAAATGGCAACAAGTCTAAATCATAACTTAATATAACCTGAACATACCAAAATTGGGAAAGGGAATGTAGAAGCTCGGTTGTATTTTTCCAAGAGTTTGGATAAGTTTGCTGGTTGCAAGAAACGCATTCTCTTCTTGCACGCTTGTAGTGGATGCGATACCACATTTGCGATGTTCCGCAAAGGCAAAGTTTAAGCTTTTAAGATGTTTGAAAAAACCCTGCATTACATCGTATGGCTGAAATGTTCCGTAAAACCTGCACCCCAGACAAATTATTTGAAACCGGGATACATTTTTTCCTGGCGGTGTACAATGCTCCAAAATTGGAAATAAGCATCGATAATTTCAGGTAAGGATTAATAATAACATTATCACGATTTGATATAATTATGTCTTAGATATACACATTTAATAAAATCGACAAGACTCAATACATCGGGTCATCTGGCGTCGCTGTCGCCTTCCAGTGAAGCAGCTCAGCAACACATCCATCGAGTCTACTACCTGGTAGGTAAAGACTTGGTTAAGAAAAAAAGATCTAGAACCTAAACCCGGTTTACTTTCAGGTACAAACTTGGCTTGGGGAAAAGTTGGAACCCGTTGAATGGTGCTGGTATTTGGAGAACGAGATCATGCAGCCAACAACAACAACATTGCCTTCAGCACCAGAGGAACTGCTAAACGAAATTTTTTGTAATTGCAAGAAGGGGTGTGGTGCAAGGTGTAGGTGCAGGAAAGTCGGGTTAAAATGTACCGCAATTTGTGGTCAATGTCAGGGCCTTGCGTAACTCAACTCCTCGCCCACATTGCAAGTAGAATTCGACGATGACGTGTGCGAAATTGAAGATGTTCTTGCGACGACAACAGAGACCTACGGTGACGATGAAACAGAAAGACACGAATCGTCACAAGAAGAGAGCGAAAGAGACGTAGCGAGTGGGAGTGAAGAAGAGGACTAATAATTACCTACATTATTTTGTAAATGCACTCCAATAATAATCATACCGTAGCGAAATTAACGTGGGACAGTGAATTAACCGCCTTGCGCCGCGTTATCGTATAAATTGAGCGCGCGCTCCCCCATCTCTGCGCTATATATCAGAAACGGCCAATCGCACGAAAAATATTCAAGTTATCAATCTTGTAGTCAATTTTATTAGCTACAACTTTTATAACAACTTTTAATGGCGTACGATGCATAGTAAGACAGTAATTCTCAAACAACTCAAAATCGTTACCTTTGACCTCTGATATCTCAAAATGCTCCAGTGATTTTTTTGATGGGGTTTCTACCCAACTTTATAATAACAAAATAAAGGTCTGTGCAAAAATTCAGCTCAGTGCTCCAAATTCCGCAGGAAAATCCTGAAGTGACTGGACTATACAGGGTGTGGCGCGAAGAGCTTTGATTAAAAGTAATGGCGGATACAGTTATGTTAAAAATCTGAAATTACGAAACTGTAGGTTTTGGATAACGTTGAATTCAAATATAATATTGTCCTGAATGTGACACTTCCGGTTATATCGGAAGTAGACGTCAACTTTGTTATTTTAAATCGAACCTAACATTTTTTATTCTATTTTCCAATTCTACATGAAATTCTAGATAAAATTTGTGCACAATGTTGTATATCAAAAATGAAGTATTTTCGAGATATTTCGATTTTTTTTAAAGTTTTCAAAAATCCTAGTCCACATTGAATAACGATATCTCCATTAATAACGAAGCTAGTGACGTGAAATTGTAACCAATAAACAGCAAGCGCTTGCCCGTTAACTCCATATATCCATCTCATTGATATTTCATACAGGGTGTTTTAAACTTGGCCGCCAACATGCACAACTTAAATCATTTATAAGTTGCTTACTTTAAATAGAACACCCTGTATTTGATTACATTTTGCGATTTATTTTTTTAAGCCAATTCGTTTGGTATCAGTATTCCCTATACCTAAATGCAACCACTTTTGAGATATTTCATTATCTTAGTTAAAACATAACAACACTTAATTATTTCAACATTAGTAAAGGGCAGGCCATTATTTCTATTATTTAAGGTGATATTTTGTTATTTTTCATAAGTTATTAATTCTGAAAAGTAACCAATAGCCTGAAAGGATTATTAATTGTGGATATCATTAAAAACGTTGACTAGGTATTTTGTATTAATTTAATTAGATAACTTACAAACGAAAATAACTAAATGTAATATTAAACAAATAAAGTTTTATAATAAGTGTTCAAAATTAGCACCATCTACTTCTAAAAATTTATGAATCCTTTTCATTAAGTTATGTCTTGTAATTCTGGAAATATGGTCGGGTGTTAGAGAATTAAAAGCAAGTAAGACTCTCTGCATCATATCCTCCTTTGTCGTAACAGGTTTGGAAAATACCTGATTTTTGATGTAACCCCAAATACCAAAATCTAGAGAAGCCAAACCAAGAGAGACAGCTGGCCAACGAAACGGACCCTGATTGGCAATCCATCTATCATCAAGCATGTCGTAAAGATGCTGAGCAACAGGCCCAAAGTTATGAGGAGGTACTCCATCTTGCTGATACCAAGCTGAAGCCGCCTCTCCATTTCTTCAAATATGTAACGCCGCTCGTATGGCTTCTTCTAAAATGTGGCAATATCTTGTACCATTTAAATTTTCATCATAAAATTTCAATGTTAAAATTTTATCGTTTTTTATTGCACAAAAAACATTAAAACTCCAACTATCTTGGAAATAACGTTTTCTACTAACATGTGGATTTTCATTAGACCAAAAATGGAAATTATGTCGATTAAACAATTCATTTTTGCTAAACTTTGCTTCATCACACCATTTAACTTTTTTTATGAAATTTTCATCCTCTTGAGCCTTCATTAAAAACCATTCACAGAATTCTACCCTTCGAAGAAGATCACCTAATTGTAAGTGTTGCACCAAATGATATGAAAATGGTTTCCATTTGTGTTTTTTTAAAATGCGATGAATTGTTCTCGTCGACAAAATAAGATCTCTTTCACACTCTCTAATGGAGGCATTTGGAGAGGCCGTAAAATAACCCAAAACATTAATTTCGTTAATCTTACTGTCCAGTAGTGCATCATTATTTTTATTAATTTTTGTCTTAAATTGACCAAACTGACGGCAGTTTTTAAGCAATCTTCATACAATATCACCCGTTGCATTTGGTCGATTTGGATATCTTCCAGCAAAAACAATTCTATTACACTCGCCGTAAATAAAAATCATCATTAGTAAATCCTACATTTGCCATTATTTACTATGAAATACAAACTGGTAAAGAAAACTGTCAAAACAACATAAACAATTAACGTTCTAACTATCAAATCTTTGACAGCCATGACCTACCCTTCACTAATGTTGAAATAATTAAGTGTTGTTATGTTTTAGCTAAGATAATGAAATATCTCAAAAGTGGTTGGATTTAGGTATAGGGAATACCGATACCAAACGAATTGGCTTAAAAAAATACAGCGGAAAATGTTACGACAAAGGAAGATATGATGCAGAGGATCTTACTTGCTTTTAACCCCCGACCATATTTCCAGAATTACAAGGCATGACTTAATCAAAGGATTCATAAATGTGTAGAAGTAGATGGTGCTAATTTTGAACACTTATTATAAAACTTTATTTGTTTAATATTACATTTAGTTATTTTTGTTTGTAAGTTATCTAATTAAATTAATACAAAATTCCTAGTCAACGTTTTTAATGATATCCACAATTAATAATCCTTTCAGGCTATTGGTTACTTTTCAGAATTAATAACTTATGAAAAATAACAAAATATCACCTTAAATAATGGAAATCATGGCCTACCCTTTACTAATGTTGAAATAATTAAGTGTTGTTATGTTTTAACTAAGATAATGAAATATCTCAAAAGTGGTTGGATTTAGGTATAGGGAATACTCATACCAAACGAATTGGCTTAAAAAAATACAGCGGAAAATGTAATAAAATACAGGGTGTTCTATTTAAAGTAAGTAACTTGTAAATGATTTAAGTTGTGCATGTTGGCAGCTAAGTTTAAAACACCCTGTATGAAATATCAATGAGATGGATATATGGAGTTAATGGGCAACCGCTTGTTGTTTATTGGTTACAATTTCACGTTACTAGCTTCGTTATTAATGGAGATATCGTAATTCAATGGGACTAGCATTTTTTCAAAACTTTTAAAAAAATCGAAATATCTCGAAAATACTTAATTTTTGTTATAGGACATTGTGCACAAATTTTATCTAGAATTTCATGTAGAATTCGAAAATAAAATAAAAAATATTAGGTTCGATTTAAAATAACAAAGTTGACGGCTACTTCCGGTATAACCGGAACTGTCACATTCAGGACAATATTATATTTGAACTCAGCGTTATCCAAAACCTACAACTTCGTAATTTCAGATTTTTAACATAACTGTATCCGCCATTACTTTTAATCAAAGCTCTTCGCGCCACACCCTGTATAGTTTTAGACAGTAATAGAAATAAAATAAACAAATGAACGAAATGTAGATTACTGGTAAGCTTAATTTATTGATTACAATTAAGTAATTTGTAAATAAAATGTATAACAATTAACCATAAAGCTTTGGCAACGAGAAAGTGTGAGTATAAAATATCGTTGTATTGTATATGTAAGAAAGTTTTGTGGCTGTATAGTCCGTAAAATGTGGTTAGAGTTATACCAGAACACGTTTGTCTTGCTTTTCTCATAAAATTCTGCTCCTTCTGGAAAGACATGATAACAGGAAAACAGACACGTACTACGTCCCTCTACTTTAAAAGAAAATGTTTTATTTTCGTGTCGGCCGTAATATGAAAGTAAAGATTGAGCAGCTGAATTTCGCGAGCATATATTAGTTAGATATATTTTTGAAATGCAACACGTGTAACTGGGATCTATTTACATATAAATTATTGTCACAAATGAGATTTGCAATATAACGTCTCGCGTTCGTTCCAAGTCCGGGCACGTTTCGTACAATATCTAGCGAAGGATCCGCGCCGGGATGTGCTGGAGCACGCCGATACGCCTTTGCGACACGTGTTCCCCGCGAACTTGCTCTAAAGTCAACTTTTTACTCAGAGTGACAAGTTCCACTTCCATCGAGTTACGCTTTGCATGAACAGGATGATGGAAAATGCGCTACGAATACACACGCACTTTATTCGCTTGAAAATAAAATATGACACTTTAAGACCGCATAATTTATGCTACATATTTCAAAGCTCCTCTAAAAATTTTATCATACATTAAAAAATAAAACGCAATATACTTTCAAATAAGAAAATTGGAAATAAGACTCAGGCGTCGCGACGCCGACAAATTTATGATCACAATAACTGACACCATATTTTCATTACACCATTTACATAATAAACCGCACGTCAATAAAATCTTTATTTTATTGTTACTCGAACTTTCACCTGAGAAACGTTTATTCCCCTTAAGAATAATTTTTAAAGTCTTAAAGATGACACTTCACCCCAAGAATAAAATATTCTAAAAAACATTGTTTTCTGTATTGGTATACTTTAATATTAGAGCTCGGAAAAGTAAGAACATAATTTTATTTTAAGGCAGATTTGACGTTGCTAAACAAATCCTTGTTTTATAACCTGAGGACGTTTTTATACCCCTAAAAGAAAATCAGATAGAAATATCACAATACCTGAACATGAATTACTTCTTTCTCCCCCGCTTTCAGAGAAATTCGTCTTTGTGTTAGAATCACAACCATGAAATGATCCTTCGGTTAGTGAGTTTCCATTACGATCTCGACCGCAATGCATGACTCATCTTGACACCTGAAGTTACTTTCAACTTGATGGAGGGTCAGCCTCAATTTAGTGAACATCTTTACTGAGATATATCTGAATAAAATTCTTTCGAAACATTTTATTGTAATAAAATAAATTACTAAATCATAAAAAAGATGTAATTTTGAAATGATGTTATTATCAAGTGAAAAACTCAAGAGAGAAAATGGAGACAAATGAATTTCAAAGACGATATTGACTGGGGATAGAAAATAATTGCATAGGGACACCTTACTACAGCAATCTGATAACATCGTTATTTGTGTTATTATTAAAGTAGATATTTTTGAGACTAAGATTAAACAAATTTCTTAAGAAAAATTAAGATAAAGTAAGGACAAGAAGATGTCCGATAATTTTCTTAACTAAACTACAAAATTCTTTAACGCTAACAAGTACGTATCTTTCTGTTTCAGTGCAGTTTATTTTTTGGCCACATGTACTTTTGAGGCGTTGGCTAAATGGTTTTCCATGTTCTTGTGGGTTAGTAGCAACATATCTTTGTTTGCCATTACGTGCGTAGAGAAAAAAGAAATAACGTAAATGTTTACTCAGCTTCTCTGAAATGAAAAAAGTTACTCGCCGAAAGAGGTTTATTAGACTGCTAGAATAAATATGATAAAAGTTTTCTGGCTGCTCGTGTGTTTATTGATACCCATAAATGTATTGCAGCAACTGGCATATGCTCTTTTAGCTTTCTGTAAAAGTCTTTAAAACGACATCTTCAATTTTAAAGTTTGAATACAAAAGTTTCAACACAAAAACGTAAGCTGCCATGTCGCTTAAATGTATTGTATATTGGGTATATTGTTATGAAAACCGAATTAGTATATGTGATATGGACAAGTTATCAATTTCTTTTCTTTTTAATATCACAATAACAACCAATTAAGATAAAATCCATATTTTATTAAAAAAAACATATTCGACAGCAAAGTTATAAAACAAAACATTTACGTTCGTTAAATGAATTATATGTATAGTTTATCATTGTCGAATAACGAAGCAATGATCCAGAGGTTAAGCAAAAACCAAGAATAGATAATGCTTAGGTATACCTTATAGCAGTGTACAGGGTGACCTTATTGTGCGAAAACGGGACAGGATAATTAGAATCTGATAAGCGATCTTAAATGGTTTATGTTAGTCTATAATTTGCACCACAAAATAAATTTGAGGTTATGTCATCCAAAAATAAATCTTTCCCAGGAAATTTTATTGTTTGTTTTTGTATATATTTCGAATTTTTCTGAATTCAATCTGCCCACATCACATATATATATATATATATATATATATATATATATATATATATATTATACAAGAAAAAATTATTAATAAGTATTATCAGGGCCTGCGGCTAACTAGGGTCTTAATAAGTTTAAAACTATTTGATATCTGCTAATATTTCGGAGCGTTTATTTTGTTCCTTTATCAAGGCTTCTACAATAAAACAATGTTAAAATAAATAAAAAATAAATAAAACTAGCTTATTGTGCTTAATAAATGATTTTACAGGATAAATTTTGATTAACATTCTACTGTCACTAATTATTGATGATCACTAAGTCCTGGTGTTTTTACAAAGAATTTGAAAATTTTATATGACAAGCAACATGTGCTTGCATTAGTACGATTTTTCTGTCAAAGTTGGTTACATATATTTTACTTAGGTTAAGCCACTGAGATGTATTAAACGCGGCAAATTTGAATTATACAAAATGTTAAACTATTGTTGTATCCACGAGAGTTGGCGTTTACGTCACGGGTTTCCGAATGAATGCACGACATTCCTTTAAACAATCGTTAAAGCTTAATACATGTTTATGATAAAGATGGCAATACAGTTTGCACGTCTTTTAAGTAAAGACATGCGTATAGGTGATCGTCACTTAAAATAAGAGAGAAGTGAGTATGTCCGTATGTCTAACAGCGGACTTCAATCAACGCTTCAATTTAATATTGCACGGATTCTGATTTGACGTCAACTGTCAAATTTATTCATTATTTATAACCTCACCGTTTGTTTTAGTTTCAAAGACGATATTGACTGGGGATAGAAAATAATTGCATAGGGACACCTTACTACAGCAATCTGATAACATCGTTATTTGTGTTATTATTAAAGTAGATGTTTTTGAGACTAAGATTAAACAAATTTCTTAAGAAAAATTAAGATAAAGTAAGGACAAGAAGATGTCCGATAATTTTCTTAACTAAACTACAAAATTCTTTAACGCTAACAAGTACGTATCTTTCTGTTTCAGTGCAGTTTATTTTTTGGCCACATGTACTTTTGAGGCGTTGGCTAAATGGTTTTCCATGTTCTTGTGGGTTAGTAGCAACATATCTTTGTTTGCCATTACGTGCGTAGAGAAAAAAGAAATAACGTAAATGTTTACTCAGCTTCTCTGAAATGAAAAAAGTTACTCGCCGAAAGAGGTTTATTAGACTGCTAGAATAAATATGATAAAAGTTTTCTGGCTGCTCGTGTGTTTATTGATATCCATAAATGTATTGCAGCAACTGGCATATGCTCTTTTAGCTTTCTGTAAAGTCTTTAAAACGACATCTTCAATTTTAAAGTTTGAATACAAAAGTTTCAACACAAAAACGTAAGCTGCCATGTCGCTTAAATGTATTGTATATTGGGTATATTGTTATGAAAACCGAATTAGTATATGTGATATGGACAAGTTATCAATTTCTTTTCTTTTAATATCACAATAACAACCAATTAAGATAAAATCCATATTTTATTAAAAAAAACATATTCGACAGCAAAGTTATAAAACAAAACATTTACGTTCGTTAAATGAATTATATGTATAGTTTATCATTGTCGAATAACGAAGCAATGATCCAGAGGTTAAGCAAAACCAAGAATAGATAATGCTTAGGTATACCTTATAGCAGTGTACAGGGTGACCTTATTGTGCGAAAACGGACAGGATAATTAGAATCTGATAAGCGATCTTAAATGGTTTATGTTAGTCTATAATTTGCACCACAAAATAAATTTGAGGTTATGTCATCCAAAATAAATCTTTCCCAGGAAATTTTATTGTTTGTTTTGTATATATTTCAATTTTTCTGAATTCAATCTGCCCAACTAATATATATATATATATATATATATATATATATATATATATATATATACAAGAAAAAATTATTAATAAGTATTATCAGGGTCTGCGGCTAACTAGGGTCTTAATAAATTTAAAACTCTTTGATATCTGCTAATATTTCGGAGCGTTTATTTTGTTCCTTTATCAAGGCTTCTACAATAAAACAATGTTAAAATAAATAAAAAATAAATAAAACTAGCTTATTGTGCTTAATAGATGATTTTACAGGATAAATTTTGATTAACATTCTACTGTCATTAATTATTGATGATTACTAAGTCCCGATGTTACATTTTTAAAAAGAATTTTAAAATTTTATATGACAAGCAACATGTGCTTGCATTAGTACGATTTTTCTGTCAAAGTTGGTTACATATATTTTACTTAGGTTAAGCCACTGAGATGTATTAAACGCGGCAAATTTGAATTATACAAAATGTTAAACTATTGTTGTATCCACGAGAGTTGGCGTTTACGTCACGGGTTTCCGAATGAATGCACGACATTCCTTTAAACAATCGTTAAAGCTTAATACATGTTTATGATAACGATGGCAATACAGTTTGCACGTCTTTTAAGTAAAGACATGCGTATAGGTGATCGTCACTTAAAATAAGAGAGAAGTGAGTATGTCCGTATGTCTAACAGCGGACTTCAATCAACGCTTCAATTTAATATTGCACGGATTCTGATTTGACGTCAACTGTCAAATTTATTCATTATTTATAACCTCACCGTTTGTTTTAGTTTACGCCGTATCGTATTATTTCTGTTATTTTGTTCAAATTAACAAATTATTAATAACAGTTCTTATTAGAACTTTTGCCTTATTATGTCTGGTAAAGGGAAAACATTAGGTTCCCAAACGCAACAATTAGTTGTAAATTTATTGGCGTACTTCCAGCCTGAACTGGATAATGGAGGACCCCTAATCAACTTAAATGCAAGTCAAGAGGTACAGTATATATATATATATATATATATATATATATATATATATATATATATAAATAATTTCACACAACGAATTACATTATTATTGTTTTAGCGAGTAGCAGATGGTTTGAAGATTAGTTTGCGCACAGTGACAAGGATTAAAGCACGCAGTGAAATTAATCCCATTTTGCGTAGTTCTGGAAAGGAACGACCTCGAAAAAAAGCAAAATCAGTTGATTTACCGGATTGTGTAAAGATGAGCATTAGAAATACTTTGTGTGATATGTATGCTCATAATAAGTGTGTAATTGCTTATAAATAAATTTATTGTATTTAGAGAGAAACATGTTACTGTCGGAACCCTAAATGCCGAACTTCAAGAAAAACCTATTATGTTCAGTAAAAATAGCTTAAACCGCACTCTCCACGATATTGGATTTAAATTTAAAAAGGAATGTAACCGCAGAGCCTTAATTGAAAAACCATCAATCGCTGATGCTCGACTGCAGTTCATGAAAGCATATAAAAATAATACTGACTCTCAGTTTAAACGAGACATAGTGTTTCTGGACGAAACATGGATATTTTACAAAGCAAATCCAGGGCGATCATGACAAGATGATGATGTAAAAAGTGTTCATAAACCAGGAGATTATGATGGCAAACGCTTTGTGGTTCTACATGCTGGTTCAAACACAGGCTTCGTAAATAATTCTGCATTATTGTTCGCATCAAAATCACGGAAAGAGGATTACCAAGGTGAAATGAGCAGCGAAATGTTTTTCAAATGGATGTATGAGCAATTATTAAATACCTTAGAGGAGCCATCCTTGATTATTATGGATAATGCCAACTATCATTCAAAAGTAGTTGAAAAACAGCCATCGTCGTCATGGAATAAACCAGCACTTGCAGAGTGGCTGACTAATAATAACATACACTACGATTAACATATGTTTAAAACAGAATTATTAGCTTTAGCTAAATTACATACCAAAAGCAAGCGGTATCAAGTTGATGAGTTGGTACAAAGCCGTGGCTATAAGGTTTTGCGATTGCCACCTTATCATTGTGAATTTAATGTTATTGAGTTTGTTTAGGCTCATGCCAAAAAATATTATGATGAACATATCGGTCGAGATGGTTATGGTGATGACAAAGTTGTAGATATGTGGAAAGAAGCACTGAATCAGTGTTCAGTAGATTTTTGGCAAGAATCTATCGTTCACACCGCCAAAATTATAAAAGAGTGGTATGAACGTAAAAAAGCGCTTGATATAAATGTGGAGCCCTTGATCATACCACTAGGGGATGACGACTCGTCTTCATCGTCCGAAGAAACTGAAGTATAAACAAGAAGAAAGGCATCGCTGAAAAGTAAAAGTGCCTACCTCAAGACCACGAAGTATGGATCGAAAGACTAATCAACTAATCATAATAAAAACTCAGCACTAATTTCACATAAATTGTTTGTGTACGTATTGAAAAATGTGAATATATATGGAATCTATGCTATAAATTCATTTAAGTGTAATATTACTTATAACTAACTCCTTAAATTACGCTGCGATTTTAAGTTCTGGGATAGGGACATTTGGTTAGCGATAAAGATTGTAATTGGCATTTGAAAACAATAAGTTAATTCACACAACAACGCCTGTTTACCTGTAATAATAAACATCAATGCTGGTAAAATAATTGAAGAAAATTTAAATTTCAACTGGTTTTGATTACCGTAACATAACCTTACTTTTGATATATATATATATATATATATATATATATATATATATATATATATATAAGTTATTCCATTATAGCGTAAATTTTTTCTGTACAGTGGGGTGCAATTCTAACACATGTTTGAATGTACCTATAAAATATACTTATTACACGAATATACGAAAAAATTGCAATATTTTTAACCACAAAACAGCATGTTCAATTCAAATTCAAATTCAAACACGTTTATTATTAATTATAGTTACAATTGTTGATAAATGGAATTTTACAATTTCAGTCGGCTGCTCAGGCGAGGTAGTCTCTTCAGCCGGTTGATTTCATAGTTTTTTGATGTAATTACATTTCATTTTTTATAAGTTTGCAACATGTTATCTTATTATCTAGGCAAAAAAAGAAAAAAAAAACATGTTTAGTTGGATTACGTTACTTAATTTAGTAGTATTTCATTCCTATTCTAGTGGATGTTGTGGGCCGGAGTCGTGGATGGGTGGGCGGTGTTTCCTTGGAAGCAGGTAGGCTGATCCCTCGGAGCACCAAAATGGTTCGGGATACCGGAGGTCTGTATAGCTTCTTGCGGGTGTTGCCTGTTGGGAATAGAAAAAATTATTAGTATTGTTAAAATTGTGTTGTTAATTGAATTTTATGAGTTATATATAAGTGATGTTTTGAAGTGAATTTGAGTAGCAAATGGTAGATTGTGTTAATATGTAAAGTTGATTATATTGATACAATTAGCTATACTTATCCCGGCGTCCCTACTCATCGCCGTACCAGAGGTATTTACACAGAAAGTGCAAACACCTCCTGACCGTGTGTGAGGATTACTCGCCACAGGTCAGTCGCAGTTTGTGCCGAAGCCAAGGCCGCTGCCACCCGTTGGATGATAGGTAGGAGCTTCGCCATATCCAAACCTCCGAGGAGGCCAAGAACAGCGTCGAATCCTAAAGACGGTGAAGCGGGATTTTTTACGTCTGCGGCTTCCACCGCATCGGCTACTTCAGCCATCTCACTGCCACTTGCCGTCGTTGTTGTGGTGAACCTTCGGTCTTCTTCGCTGAGGGAGACGTGATGGTGGCGCTTCTGTCTTCTTGCGCTGCGGGAGACGTGGGTACCTCAGGCAACCCCTGAAGTTGGCCGGATGATCACCACCACAGTTTACGCACCTAGCCCGGTCCGTACGGGGTTTGGTGTACTCACTGGAGTGGTGGTGTCCTGCACGCTTGGAACAGCGTGCCGCCGCTCTACAACAACGCTGTGCGTGACGGAACACCTGGCACCGGTGACACTGCCCGATGCCTGGTCTCCGCCTCAAGTTTTCAGTGGAGACACATAGGCGAGCCACGTACTCCACCAGCCGGATCTTCTTAAGGTCCTCTTCGGTTGGTACCTGGACCAGCAGAATTGGGATCGGTCTGCCTTGTTACTTCATTCTGAAACAAGCGCTAATGTTAATGTCATGCTTTTTAAGCTCAGAGGTAACGTCAACCTCGGGTATTCCCCGTAGAACCACTTGAACGAACGTTTCCTCTTTGCCTGATAGGTATGTTACGGTGTACCATGCCTATCCATATACCGCATTAGCCTGTCACGGTCCTTGGGAGTGGTAGGCTGGATCCGGTATCCCTTGGCGATTGCCTTCACACGTGTGAAGACGATCCCTCCGTGATCTAATTCTCGGGAGAACGCAACCCAGTTCTCCTTCTCGCGAAGGATTACTGGAGGAACCCTCTCCCTGGCAGCAGGAAGCCCTTCTACGTCCGGGCGGTCCATGGTGTCAGCTAGGGCCTCGAACGGGTTGATAACAGTTGTGGGCGAGGTCGGGCAGTCTCCCTCAGACGGTGGCGATTCTTCTTCTGCAACAACGGTCCTTGGTGCTGCTGGAAGCGGCGTAGCAGCCATCTCTTCTTCCAATTTCTTGGGCTTCTTTTTCTTCTTCTTGCTCTTCTTATAGATGTCTTCTTCGTAGAAGGGCAACGGCATGAACGGGACCTCCTCCTCGGTCAGGAAGAAGCCATCGGGTAGCGGGAAGGACTCGTGCTCGTCTTAACAACTCCGAAGAGCATACGGGTGCTTCTGCCGGAACGGTGGCTCTCTACCTTTCGTCGTGAAAACAGCGCAGGTAGCAGAACATAGTGCGCGTAAAAACTTTTAACAGAGTACGATTACAATGTTAAACGCGATGTTCACTGATCTGCTTGCAGGCAGCGAATGCGAAACAGCGTGTTTTGACTACCCAATGTAACATTAGTGCCAAACGTACCGCCCAGAGAACGAGTTCAATCGCAGCAGACGTTAATATTTTTATTGCAGTTATTAGAATTCCGCATTTAGCTTTACTAAGCTCTAATTAATTTTTTAAGATACGTTTTATACATAATGGGTTAATTAAGCACGTAAAATATTACTTTGACAATTTTAAAGTAGTACAAGCAACTATCTGTGGGTAATTAAAGTATTGTTTGCAACACTGCGTTGTTACGATTTGGTAGATTTCATTCCTGACGTCATTATTTCTTAAATATGTAAGAGACGCTCCATTGACTTCAAATCTTAACTCTCGTGGATACACTTATAATTGTTTTCAACGTTAAAATTGAGTATGTATGAATATGTCTCTGAAAGCTGTTCTATATCTGATTTATGATTCATTCAATTACCTTCTTTTTTTATATGGCACATTTTTAGAAATAATATGGATTTATATACTTTTTCAAAGTTTAGAATTTTAACACTATTAAAATCAGGTTTATGATTAAGTGTTTTACTGTGGATTGCAAGAGCACAACTATTGCTTTTTTTTGTCAATTTTACAATCACTTCTGTGTTGTGTAACTATTACGTAGCCATTGTGACGAGTGTCCTATGTACACTTCCATGCAATCAATGGATTTGGAAAACAATTTGTTGACTGTTTTTACATTATATTTTTTAATTTTTATGTTGAAGTCCTTGAATACATTTGTAATTTTAAGTGTTAGACTTTTTACAAAATCTGGTGTTGCTCTCTTCTGGGATCACCAGGTTATTCACTGCTGCTCTAGGAATTTCTGTATTAAAGATTAATTTGTTTATGAAGGTTACTGGATAATTGTTTTTGATCAAAATTTCTTTAAGTTTATTTAAATTTTTCTGGATGAAAGTTAGATGTGATATTTTTATAATTCTATTTTTAATTCCTGTAATGACATTAATTTTTTGTTGTAATGGGTGGTAAGAAAAGTAGTTGACGTATCGACCTGATGACGTTGGTTTTTGATACCAATCAATGTAAGTTGTATTGTTGGCAATTCTGATTAGTCTGGTATCCAAGAAGGGAACACCTCCATTGGTTTCAGTTTCTACTGTAAATTGAATATGATTATTAAATTGGTTGAAAATATTTTTGATTTCGTCAATTTTATTGTCTGGTACGGCACATATTATGTCGTTCACATATTTCTTTAGAAAATGAAGTTCAAAATATAAAACTACAGTTTAATAGTTCATGCATTACTATAGTCGCAATAATAGGACTGAGTGGCGAACCCATGGGGTTACCAAAGATTTGTAGAAAGTACTGGTCGTTAAAAACGAAATAACTGCTACCACATATGAATCGTATTAAGGCAATAAATGATTCTTTGTTTATATACAATGCGGAGAAATTAAATTCCAACTGGAATCTAATAAATTCAAAACTAATTGTAACGGTATATTAGTGAAAAGTGACACAACGCCAAGTGGGATCAATACATAGCCAACCGGTATTTGAAAATTGTTAGTCTTTAGCAAACCTGAACGAATCTTTAGTGTTGTAATTATTCTGATTGTTGAAAGCCCGGCAACGAAGGTAGCAAAGTTAAACGTAGGTTAACCTATCGAGAGACAATTGGTCTAGACTCTAGAGCCAAGATTATTTTTACCTCAAAAGGTTAAATTATCTTGAGTAGTGATTTGAACTTTTTTATTACTATCTATTAGTTTACTGAACTTGTTCCTATTGATATTCTTAATCTGATTGATTTTTTTCTTAAATTTAATTGATAGACCTAAATTGAAGACCTCAAAATATTCTCAGGTATCAAAATTTTAATTACATTTTTTTAATTTACTATTGAATTTTCAAGTTTATTGATATCTGTGTTAGTTATCTTGATTTCAAAGTTTAATATTTTTTTCCCTAACCTGTTGTTAAATTCCTGTATCTTATTTCCTATGCTTATGTGTTCGGTTGTAATCAATTTCAATAGATTTTTGTAGTTATGTTTAGTGTGGTAGGGTAGAATGTTATTTTTGTTACATCGGAGCAGAAAAATTCATCTATTAAGTTTATTGGCCCGTTTGATGTTATTTGTTGCCCATTGCTTCATCATTATGGTAGTGTCGTGTCCATACTTGATGGTAATGTCTTAGAAGAATTCCATCTGTAATTTAAGTTGAGGGGAAGTAACAGCCGTTAACTACGTTAAGAGAAAAAAATTATTAACTAATTGCTTAGTATTATCAGGGCCTGCGGCTAACTAGGGTCTTAATAAGTTTAAAACTTTATCAACTATTGCTTTTTTTTGTCAATTTTACAATCAGTTCTGTGTTGTGTAACTATTACGTAGCCATTGTGACGTGTGTCCTATGTACACTTCCATGCAATCAATGGATTTGGAAAACAATTTGTTGACTGTTTTTACATTATATTTACTAATTTTTATGTTGAAGTCCTTGAATACATTTGTAATTTTAAGTGTTAGACTTTTGACAAAATCTGGTGTTGCTCTGTTCTGGGATCACCAGGTTATTCACTGCTGCTCTAGGAATTTCTGTATTAAAGATTAATTTGTTTATGAAGGTTACTGGATAATTGTTTTTGATCAAAATTTCTTTAAGTTTATTTAAATTTTTCGGGATGAAAGTTGGATGTGTTATTTTTATAATTCTATTTTTAATTCCTGTAATGATATTAATTTTTTGTTGTAATGGGTGGTAAGAAAAGTAGTTGATGTAACGACCTCATGACGTTGGTTTTTGATACCAATCAATGTAAATTGTATTGTTCGCAATTCTGATTAGTGTAGTATCCAAGAAGGGAACACCTCCATTGGTTTCAGTTTCTACTGTAAATTGAACATGATTATATATATATATATATATATATATATATATATATATATATATATATATATATATATATATATATATCGTGTGTCCAGAATCTACCCACGTTCTATGGCTTTATTATTATAAGAGATACATAGTCGGTTAAATTAGCAAAGTTGGGCAGAATTACATGATAATTCAAATACCGATAAGAAAATTCATCAGTGTTGCCAACTTTCTAAGATATCTGAAAATAACTTGAATTCGCCCAATTTTCAAATAGTCTATATCTTTTTTAATATTCAAAATATAAAAAAGTTATAAATTTATAAGCAAAATGGGAAAATGCGAATAAAAAATTTTTTACCAATTATTTTTTGAGCTGCAACCCAAACATACATTTTTTTTGATATGGCAACTATAGGTGAGTATGTACTCATTCGATGGCTTATTTTTTAAGTCACAATTTTCAAAAAAAAAGGTAATTTTGCACGGGTCGTTACATTTTGTTCAAATTTTGACGGGTTAGAAATTGCTCAAAACGATTGAGAATACAAAAAAAATTCGAAAAATTTTGACTTAAGGGCCAACAAATTTTCTTTTCAAAAATCATCACAAATGGTCAGAAATGTCTCAAAATGTGTAAACATTTTTTAGCAAAGGGGCAAAAATTTTTTTTTCCAAAAATCGTTTCAAATGGTCAGAAATGGCTCAAAACGTCTAAAAATGAAAAAAAAATTTCGAAAATGTTTGACCAAAGGGCCTAACATTTTTTTTTTCAAAAATCGTTTCAAATGGCCAGAAATGCCTTAACACGTCTAATAAGATAAGATAAAAAACCTCGTACATTATGCCTCTTGAACCCGAGACGCCGGGACATCAACCAAACGCGCTGCCACTGCGCTACCAGAGAATAACTTAGTATGTATTCAATTCTAGGATGATTCACTTAGCTGCATACGTAATGACGTGCTAGTTTGCTACGAATAGCCGTTCGTATTTATACACTCTATAATAGTCGAAATCTGGAATTACATTTTGACTGGACAGATTTCGCTCAAAAGATCATCATTCCGTCTACTCATGGATCCGAACCTGGGTACCATATTTCATGACGATCGGATTATCTTCGTGGACGCTATCGCGCTGGAACACATACAGACAGACAGATAGACATTTTGAAACTTTCATGTTTGAACCTTTTTTTTTTCCAACTTACGGTCAAGCAATTTTTAAGCATGGTATCTCGTTTTAAAGGAATTTGAATCCTCTTTAATAATGTGCTGGGATCTACTTTCTATCTATTTTCTATTTTGTGATAATTCACAAAACTAAAGTGCTGCACTCGAAATTTCGCCGACCGATTACAATACCTCCCAATAAGTTCGTATTGTGAGGTAAAATATAAGTTCAAAAGTTATAGATATGAACTACATCATTGGAATTTTGTAACTGGGTTTTAGACAATTACCGGAATGGGTTTTCATAAACAACTATTATTTTCGGACGAAAGCCGTTTTACTAATAATGAAATGTTTAATAGGAACTGCAGATATTGGGCCGCATTTACTGCGACAAGGTAATTTTCAAGAAAGATTTGATTTTAACGTTTGGGCTGGAATAAAAACAAGCATATCGTTAGACCGATATTTTTTGACGAAATAGTAAAAAACATTTGTATTTTCTGATGAATGAAATAGATGATGAGTAGGAAAATTTACCATTAATAGAAAGAAGAGACATGTAGTTTCATCAGGACTGATGTGAGGCCCACAATACCAGATTAGTAACTGACTATTTGAAGATCACTGGATCGGCACAAATGGATCTGTAAGATGGCCTCCAAGATCGGAGACATTACTTGTCTAGACTTTCTTGTATGTGCCTATATCAAAAACAAAGTATACGCTACGCCAGTTACAATCCTGTATAATCTAAAATATAGGGTTAGAGAAGCATGTAACAGTATAACACCAGAAATGTTCGAAAATGTTCATGCAAAGTTTATTACAAGTGTTGAGTGCTGTTTGGAAGAGAGCGGTGGCCATTTTGAGCACATAATTAATTAAAGATAAAATTAAATAATGTATGTTTGTGTACTCTTTTCACCTAAGTTATTAGAATATGTATTTTCTTTTTATTAAGCAAGACTTTGACAGAGTCGGCTTCAGGAGCATGTTGTGTTAATAAAAATTACAAAATTACTATGTATACCGTTTTACTGGTACTTGAAAGAGCTATTTAGTATACAGGGTGGCCCATGTATTGTTTGTATTGAGAAAAGTGAGTTTCAGTTAAAAAACCGTAATATTTAAATTTAATCGTTGACAAACTTCAAAAAAATTGATTTAAAAAGCAATAATATTGTGGAGGTAATTAATTCTACATCAATTATCTATAATTTGGATGACGTCATAACGATCTAAAATTAAAAACAGTAAAATAAAATGGCACCTGAGTTGACATTTGACAGACGTGCTGTATGTATTTGAAGCCGTAGAATCCAAATATGTATAAATATGCAGGGAGTTCCATTTAAATTTTCAGCTTTTGCGTCATTTTCGGTGAAGCCGGAGGTCGGCCATATTGTTTTTTTATGTAAAAAAAAACCAAACTGGCAATACTATAACCCACCAAATTTGTACAAAATCTAACGACCCGTTCAAAAGTTACAGGGGTGACCCCTATTTGATTTACACCCCGAGAAGTGGGAAGATCTACTATTACAATCATAACTAAATTTGCCACCAAATACATGCAATTTTTCTTTATTAAGCGATTGACGCTAACATAAAAAAAACAACTATTAACAGTTTTCATAGGTTGATAGGTAACTATTTAATAATACAATTGTAATTATTGCAATCTGGATTTAATAATTAGTTTAAGAATCACATTTCTATATGCCGCCCATCACGTTCAATACAAACTATTGTCCTTCTCGACACCTCGTTAATTGAATTTTGAATGCTTTGTGGTCTTATGCATTTTCTAAGTTTTACTTCCAATTGGTCGATATTTTGGAATGGTCTGTTTTTGTAAACTTTTTGTTTTACGTAGCCCCACAAGAAAAAATCCTGTGGGGTTAAATCTGGGGACCAGTGGCCAGTATTGCTCCATATTACGTCCAATCACTTTACCCCTGAAGATTTTCAAGAGACGTTCCTTTACCTCCATTGAATTATGAATATGAGCACTATCACACTGATACCTTATTTCCAGTGGCGTCTTAGCTAAAATTACGAATAATTCCAAATTTAATAAACGTAAGATCCTTTGTGAGTTTAGGTTTTGCCTGAAGAAATAAGGACCAATAACATTGAAAGACCAGACCATACATGGGTCTTAAAAGAACATTGGTCTCGGCATTCAATCGAAAATTGGGATTTTCTTAGCTCCACCATCTGCAATTTTGAGAGCTCACGACACCGTTAGACGTAAAAGTTGCCACTGTCCATAAAACATTCTTATGAAAACTAGGACATTCTTCTACTTCCCCTTGGTACCAAAAAGAGAATCCTAAAGGCATATCAAAGGCGAGCTCTTTTAATGTGTTTTTAAATTTGCGTTTATAAGGTTCAAATTTGTTCCTAGGTAATATTCTTCTTACGTTTTCGCGATTAGTTTCGGTCCTGGCTGCAATGTCTCTAATATTAATTCTTTCACATTCTACAACACCCAAACACACTTTTAATTCTTCTTGAGTGAAAGTTAGCCATAACTCTGGATACAGTAGACTGTGCACATTTTTGTTAGGGTGCCGTGCATTAAAAATATTAACTACTTGTCTATGAGGTGTGTTTTACCACAAATCAAAACAATTTCAATTATTTCTTGGGAACTTAACTTTTTCTTCAACCAGTGAATTAATTTAACTGACAGGTGACAATTGTTTAAGCAAACTAGAGTTTCCATGGCAATCTTACTTTTTATGTTATATCTTATAACTGTTAAATAGTAGCGGGCAATTTGGTGGCAAATTTTATTATGAATGTAATAGTGGATCTTCCCACTTCTCGACAAAATGAAGTTTTGAAGCAAATTATTGAAACTATATAAACTTTGCACCAAAATTGACCAAATTACGGCATTTCTTGAAAAAAGCTATATATGGCAATTAAAATATATGTGGACAGCAGATGAAGTGTAATCAAGTGATTTTATGGAGGTTAACTAAAATTTATTTGAAAGAAAAATGCGCCTTATAGAAAAAAACAGAAAACATAAAACTATTTTCTAGAGATCCTAAATTTGGTACATAGGTCTAAAGGTGAAAGAGGAACAATTTTTTTTATAACACTTTTTCAAAATTTTGAGAAATAATTTTTTTAAAATGTCAAATTTGACAGGTGACGAAAACCTTGGACTACTTTTGAATATGTCATTTAACATCATTTTTGAAGCAAAAACGATTAACAAAATTAAAATTTACTTGAATCGAATATGATGCGGACTTTATGCGTCATACTGTATATATATATATATATATATATATATATATATATATATATATATATATATATATATATATATATATATGTATATATGTGTGTGTGTGTGTACATATATAGGGTGCCCCGGAAAATCACCGACAAACTTCTGCAGTGAGTTCCCAGGGCCAAATTAGGACATTTTCCTTCTTTAAATTGTATTCCAAAAATCACTCCTAAAAAGTTATACGCTCTCAATGTTCAGTTTAAAATGTAGAAAAATCACTTTATCTCCGTAAATTATGAATTTTTTTTATTTTTATACAGTCGACCTATCTTATACAAGTTAAAATTAGATAGCAATTTCAAAAAAATTTTATCGCTAGAAAAATTCTTTTGCAAAATAAATTAAAAATTTTCTACTTTATTTTGGTAATATAAGTTAAAACGGACGAATTTTGTCTTTTAAATTTTTTTTTCTAAAATCAACGGTTTTTGAGAAAATTTGGAAAATAGGTTTGTATTCTGCAACTAACTGATCTGTGCTTTTTTTATTATAGCTTTATTTTAATTATACATGTTAAAACAAATATTTAAAAAAAGAAAATATTAAAGAAAACACTAATTTTATAAGAATTGTTCAAAGTGGCCCCCATTTACTTAAATGCAAGCATTCGCTGGACGTATTACACATTCGCGTTGATCGAAATACCCCTGGAATTTGCCTAATTTCCTCAAATGCTTTAACCATGCGATTCCAGAGATCGTCTCTAGTCATTACTGGAACTGAATAAAAATTTTCTTTAACAACACCCCAAACAAATAAATCTAAAGGATTGTGATCCGATGATCTGGATGGTCAGGCTATATGAGTATTGTTACCTCATTATATCTACCGGTTAGGGAACTGCGCGTGCAGATATTGCTTCACAGGTAATCCAAAATGTGGTGGGGCACCATCGTGCCTAAAGATATTCTCAGCTCTGACATTTAATGGCACATCTTCTAGAAGTTACCACAAGTTATTCTGTAAAAACTCCAAACACGCAGCGCTATTTTATCGGTTGGGTAACATAAGCGGACCAATAATAAATTTTTCAACAATTCCTGCCCAGACAGTTATGCTGAATTTATGTTGAAAGCAGCCTTCTTGAAACATTAGGACTCTCATATGCCCAATTGCGGAATTTATTCTCCAGTAGAACAGGCTTCGTCTGTAAAAAGAATTAGAGAAACTAGCTGAAGGTCTTCAATAAAATTTTTTATCAACCGTCCAGAATATGGCTTCCTGTGCAAAAAACTACCTGTTTCAGGAAGACGGCGGTTAATGGACGCAAAAGTGGAGAGCTACAGCTCGAGAATTACCTCCACATTCGCCATAAATGCATATCAGTTAATTCTGAACACGAGTAACGTTCCAGCATAAATAACAATAAAATAATAAACAGAACATTAGTTGAGTTTATCGGCCTATTTCCACAGTTTTTGCTTTTTGAGCGCGATCTTTAGGAAGCGGACTCTGCTTCCGTCATCAGGGTTAGTTCTGAGAAGGACTGTTTTCGCACTTGAGTCGAATTCATGTGTTATATAATTTTTTCCCAAGCATAACATATGAATTCGACTCAAGTGCGAAAACAGTCCTTCTCAGGACTAAGTCTGATGACGTAAGGAGAGTACGCTTCCAAAACGTCGCGTTCAAAAAGCAAAAACTGTAGAAATAGGGCGATCAACTCAACTAATATGAAACCACACACACAAAACACTTATAACACAGAAACAGGAACATGTTTTACTTAAGTAGGTAAAAAGTTTTGACAGTTAACTACTTTTGTTTTGTCTTGAAGACGCAGCCTACTGCTAAACGAAGTTTCAAATGTGCACGGATCAGTTGTTGCAGCATACAAACTATTTTTCAAATATTCGTAGAGGTACGCCACCTTGTAAAATTGTGTGTGCACACACGCAGATACCTTGGATCTGCTTACTATTCAAAATGTTTCAATAAAGCATCACGTTTTCTTTTCTTAATCTGGCTAATTAGTGAAGGATATCTGTGTTTTTGCTTAAAACTTCAGCCGTAATATATGATGTAATCTTTATTACAGTGAGGCTTAAATCCTTTTTTCGCTATATATACTTGGTAATGTCTTGCGGCCCGAATATACTTATTCTATATCGTAGCACGTCTGGTATATTCTCCTTTAAATCGAACAATAAATACTCGTGGGGATTTGATGTGGCGTCCCGGTACGCAGCCTCTAAAAATTTCGGGTTCTCAGGTGAAATCTGTTTTGGTAAATGTTTTAACTGAGCTCTGTCACGCGGATTCTTGAACAAAAGTATGTAATGAACGTTGAGAGAAATATCTCTTTGTCCACGTACTTGGTGAGATATGTTTTGCGTTAAGAAAACACACTTAGGTTTCTACAATGGCAGCCCTTTAAAAAAATATCCGCTACCGAACCGCACGTTTCCCGAATTAGATCTACAATTATTATTAAGACCGGTTTTTACCGTCAAACTGCTAAATATCAGGTAAACCCTTTTGAAATTCCACCGAGAGATTTTTGAATAATGGCTACCACTCACTGTAAAATTAAATAATTTTTCCAAAATTGCCCCGCAACTATTGCTGAAAAGGGATGCTTAAAGTGAATCTCCATCTTGAATAGCGAAACGATACTAATGGCCACTCTGACATCATGCTCTCTTAAAAACCAAATAGAAAATCTGTAAATGTCCTGTAGGTGGATTCAGAAATTGCCTTATGATTCTAATACAACATTTTAACTTAAGTTGTTGATTTGATATCTGTCAGTCAGATGATCCTGGATACAGAAACAAGTTGCAAATCTAAGATCAGCTGTCGATCATTGTATCAACTGTAATACCATAGCACATAATGAGATGTTACGTAACGAATATTTTCGATGTGATACTTGTATGTAAATTTATATGGAAATCACTTATTGTTTATGATCAGGTGTGAAATCCAACATTGACTTTTTGTATAATTACCTAGTTAGCTGTTTATGTAAATCCCATTAAGGGTATTTCATTATTCTAGAGATTTTCTTGAAGGATAATATTGTATTTAAAATCATGGGTATACTTTACTTTTATCTTGCGTATCTTTTAACATCAAAACGGTGCCTTTGTTTTCTTTTAAATATCCTCTAAATTGAGCATGTGATTAAACTATGTATTAATCGTAACAGGTGCAAATTTTGATATAGATCCTTTCGCATATCTTAATAGCTCTCTAATGTATACGAATTATTTTTTTATTTGAAAAAGTAGTATTGCGCGAGCGCGCTTGTGTGTGTGCGTACGTGCGTGTGTGCGGGTGTGTTGTGCGTGTGTGTGCGTGTGTGTGCGTGTGTGTGCGTGTGTGTGCGTGTGTGTGTGTGCGTGTGGGTGCGTGCGTGTGTGTGAGCGCGCGTGCGTGTGTGCATGCACGTGTGCGTGTGCTTGTGCGTGTGCGTGTGTGTTTATACGGTGTAAATAACTCAATAAACAATTCTCCAACACACAGTTGTTATAAAAATAGCAGAAAGAAAGCACGTCATGAGGTATGACTTTTACTTCTAATATATTTTTATTTGATATTGTTTACAAAAATTTCTGTTAAAAATGTTAATGTATTATTATCTGTATATGTTGATGTCATAAACCAACTCTGCAATAGTGTCAGCTGTTGTTCTATAGTCTCGATCTCAGGCCATTTGTTTAGTTAATTAGATGAAGGTATGAGTGTTACGCTATTTTAAAATCAATAGCATTATGTGACAAGCATTTGTGGATTTAAGCTTTATAGTTATTGATTTGTATATAATAAGCTATTAAAACCTTTTACCTTTTTATTACATGTATATCAATTACAGGAAACACCTACGTCTCATGGGAGCCTAGTTTAGGAATGCTATTTCCTATTTTAAGTTTTACAGCCTTCCTGTACCTCTTAAACGAAACCACGACCAGACCTTGTTGAATCTGCAATTAGCTTTAGAAAGCTACACAGCTAGATGGCGCCATTCTCCTACCTTCCATTATTTTTAAAATATATCGCTAGATGGAAACACAATCAGACCATATTACTGAAATATTCAATTTGCCTGTTACATAATTCACAACTACATGGGGCCACAAAAAAACAATGGAGCCACTGCAGTGGTCTGTGTGACAAATTTAAGAGTCCTAACAGTGTTTTATGAGATATTATGAGGGCCCCCACACTGTTTGAAATTCCCCGCCATAACAGTTAAATCTACTTTTTAAAATATACCACTAGGTAGAGCCACGATCAACCTCTATTACAGAAAATATTCATCAATTTTAAAAATAAACCAGTAGATGGCGTCACAATCAGGGAGCCCGACAAAGGGCGAAGACCTGAGAACAAGTTTCGGAGGACCATAGTTGTCTTATGAGATAGTATGTGGCCCTATACCATTTTAAAGTCCCCAACCCATAACAATTAAATCTGCTTTTAAAAATATACTACTAAGTGGACCCACAATCAGCCGAGAATAAGTTCTGGAGGCCTATAGTTGTCTTATGAGATTGTATGCGGGCCCCCTTATGAAAATTATATTTCAAATTCCCCGCCATAACAGTTACATCCACTTTTAAAAACACACTACTAGGTGGGGCCACGATTAACCTCTATTACAGAAAACATTCACTAGTTTGAAAAATAAACCAGCAGATGGCGTCACAATTAGATAGGTGCCAGTGGGGCGCAGACCTGAGAATAGATTGCGAAGGCCTATAGTTGTCTTATGAGACAGTATACGGGCACTCTTGTTAGAAAAAATTTCTAGTTTTCCCGCCATAGTGAACCAGGGGGCCCAAACAGAGGGGTGAAAACCCGAGAATAAGTTCTGCAGTCCTATAGCTATCTTACGAGATGGAATCGGGCCCCCATTATTAGAATACTATTTAAAATTTCAAGCTTTCCAGTCATAGCAATTATAAAAATGACCGACAACACAAAAATGGCCTCCAAAACAAAAATGGCTGACAAACCACGTTCACAAAATGGCCGACAATATGGCTGTCAAAACAAAAATGGCCGTCATAACAAAATGGCCGCCAAAACGGATTAATCAGATACCAGAGGGCGTGGCCTGCCCTTAGTCCCTCCTATCAGAACGCGCGGATTGGGGCTGTATGCGCGTCCACGACAATCATATAGAATTGACCGTGGCCACGAGGGGGAAGGGCGGGGACACGTGACTCCACCTCTCCTTTAAATTGTGGCGTCATACGATTAAAGGTGGTGGGGGATGAGTGACACCATTCTACTTACCTGCATTAAATATTAGATCACCGTCCACGTCAAAAAGTTCGTGTAATTAAACCTTAGTCGATCGAGCAAAACGAATTTGTGATTTTCACTTAATAATATTAATAATGTTATTACAGCTAGACATAACTATAAAGAAAAACCAGTACTTAATGTTGGTTCTGATTTTCTTCCTTTTATAACTAATGTTACAGATAGAATTAAAAAAATCCTAATTAAATATGGCATTAGGCCTATTTTTAAACCTACAAGGAAAATTAAAGAACATTTAAGATCACCTAAAGATGTTTCAAACCCATTATCATCTTCCGGATTGTATAACTTATCTTGTTCATGTGGTATACATTAGAACCACAAAACGTAGCTTTGATACAAGACCTAAATAACATAAGAGATTTTGTAGATTAAGTCAACCAGAGGAATCTACGATAATTGGGAGTGCCTGGAATAATTTAAATCATGACAATCCATTTGGTAATATAAAAATATTGTAAAGGCAAACTCATTATTATGTTCGTCTACAACGTGAAGCTATAGACATATATTAACGTCCTAATAACTTCAATAGGTACGAAGAAAATGTTCGATTGAATAGGTTTTAGCATCTTATAATTAATAAAGGCACAATGTTACGTTTCAGTTGTAATTTTAGCTTTTGGTATGTCTAGGTTATTTGCTGCTTTTTCCTAGAGTAAATGGTTTACCAGTTATGTGTTAAATTACCACAATATTTTATTAGTACTGAGGATGATAACTGTAAGTGTTATCGAAACGATTACTTTTGTATACACATAAATACAAAAATACTGCATTAAAAAACAGAGAAAGCTAAGTATTTTAAACAAGTGTGATAATGGTGAGAGTTTACATTTTCATATTCCTTATTTTCGTATTAGATTGGTAGCATTGCGGTCCAAATTGAACAGCTGTGGATATATGTACATTTAAACGCCAGAATTTTGTGTCGTTCTAAATTTGTGATATAATGTATCTTAATGTAGTGGTGTCAAACAGAAAAATAAAACTAAATGTCACGTTTAACTGCCTAGAAGTTCAGTAGACGATTTTCCTGCTAAAGTGAGTCCTCCAAAAGCCATAAAAAATGACGGAGGCGCATTTTTTGAGCTATCCATATATTTTTGTTTGATAAACGGGTATGTTAATTGGCAGCTTTGAGTATATTTACTGATCTGTTTGTTGCTGTGGAAACAGTTGTAGTTATAAACCTATTATAATCTTCTGAAAATGTAAACTTTTACGATTGTTACTCATAATTAAAATATTTATATTTTGGTTTTTTTATCGTGAATTTTTTTTCTTTATATTTTATGTAAATTTAAACGTTTCGATAACAATTACAATTATGTTTCATATTGCATAAATTTGTATTAACATCGTAAGTAATTCATCAAGATATTACCATTTACTGAGGACGATAACTGTAATTGTTATTAAAACGTGTAAATTTATATAAAATATAAATAGAAAAGTACACGGCATAAAAATCAAAAAGACAAGTATTTTAACTATTATAATTTTATTTACGGTGCATTAAAAGTAAACAGATTTTCAATATTCCTGCATATACAGAGTTTGGCTTTCTATCACTTGTATAAACAACAAAATAATACATAAAAAATAAATATGAATCAGTAATACCTGAACGACATTAATAGCTTGAAACATATATATATATTAATTTTAAGCTCATCGCGATTTGTAAACATTCATCTGTACTTACGTTAACTGTATCAATTTTGAACTAAAAGTTTTACTTAACATCTTGTTTACATAATTTCTACTATTAATTATGGCATTAGTCAACAAATCGATTGATTTACTCAAATTGTAAACTGTACACACATTCTATAAACGCTCTACGAAACTTTAGTTTATTTGGGTTCTCGCAAACTACCATCAACTTAGACCCTATCTAATTGATTATATGTTAAATCTCATAAATAATAGACATTAAAACGAAACTAAACTGTCTAATAGTAATAACATAATTTTATTTACCTAGATCATACACCTGGCTTCAGGAGCATAAAGTTGTTTTATTTGTAATTTAAAATTTATAACATACACACTTATCGTATTTATAATTTAAATCCTCAGTTTTCCCTGTGTATTATTTCGAAATAGTTCCTATTGTTTAATAGTACACTTGAGAATGTGAAACTGAATAAGTACCTATATTGAGTCAATGAAAAATGTAAATTACTGCTGTGAAATTCATGATTGACTTTCATATTCATTCAATTAAATTTATACTCTTTAACCTTACTTCATGGAATTCCATATTTAATATCACTAACGTTTTAAATACAATATAATTCCACAATTGCTTTTATATAATTATTTATTTCTTTACGCATTTCAATACAACATATATCATTATGAACAGAAAGTATATTTCTCTTGATAATGATACATGTTGTTTTGAAACGCGTAGAGAAATAAATAATTATAAAAAAGTAATTGTGGAAGTACTAGTATATTATACTTAAAACATTGGTGCTATTAAATTAATTCGTTTATTTCGGACTACTATAAACGAGAATCCAACTCTTTGACATTGTAAGGTGGCGAAGTGTGTTTGTTAGCTAGGGTATTATATATACATATACACGGTTGCTCATTAGTGCGTCAAAACAAGTTGGTTATAGATATGGTTTCGTATGCAATGCGCTGAATACATTATAATCGCTCTTATGTAAAATCATACAATTCGGCCATTCGACGTGCCCAAGATTAGGATGAACAGCATGGGGATCTTAAAACGGTAAGAGGTACGAAGGCGGTTAAAATAGAGTAAAGTTGTATAATTTAGGGCATGTTCACAGGGCGCGCCGTCCACGTGTCGAATGTATATAAATTCAAAATTCGTTATAGGTTGCGATTAAAATAATCCAATACCGCCTTATTTTATTATAACTTATTTATGATCTCAGTAACTATTCTTGTTCTAACATAATTAGTTCGTATAGTCGTGTTAATATCATGTATACAGTGGACTCTTCATATTAAATCGCCGATGGATATATAGCCGCGGGGGCGTTTAGTCTTGTTAAACATGCATTACTTGAAATCGTCTATGATTGAACAAACATATTATTTGCTTCATTCTCCTTCAGCAAGCAGTACTGCACTAGTGTAGAATTTATGTACCTTGTATTTTTAAAATATTTGTGAGTGAATGTGAATTTAAGAATATCAAGAACATTAAAGATTAAAGGTAAGCTATTTTGCATTTAAAATAAGCATACATACATAAGAATACGCATTTCCCAATAAGGGTAGCGATCATTTTTGCAAAATCTAGAAAAAAAAGTAATAAAAGCGAAATTATTCGAAAATGTTACTTCATACTTTCCTATAATTAAAGCAAAACTAAAGCAAATAACGCAAACAAGACTTTTGGTAATAAAATAATTACATTTATAATTTATTGAACCAAGCTGAAGCCGCCTCTCCATTTCTTAAAGTATGTAACGCCGCTCGTATGGCTTCTTCTAAAATGTGGCAATACCTTGTACCATTTAAATTTTCATCATAAAATTTTTATGCTAAAATTTTATCGTCTTTTATTGCACAAAAAACATTAAAACTACAACTATCTTGGAAATAACGTTCTCTACTAACATGTGCATTTTCATTAGACAAAAAATGGGAATTATGTCGATTAAACAATTCATTTTTGCTAAACTTTGCTTAATCACACCATTTAACTCTTTTTATGAAATGTTCATCCTCTTGGGCCTTCATTAAAAACCATTCACAGAATTCTACCCTTCGAAGGAGATCACCTAATTGTAAGTGTTGCACCAAATGATATGAAAATGGTTTCCATTTGTGTTTTTTTAAAATGCGATGTATTGTTCTCGTCGACAAAGTAAGACCTCTCTCACAATCTCTAATGCAGGCATTTGGAAAGGCCGTAAAATAACCCAAAACATTAATTTCGTTTATGACACTGTCCACTAGTGGTTTATTTTTATTAATTTTTGTCTTCAATTTAATTATCACCAGTTGGATTTGGTCGATTTGGATATCTTTCTGCAAAAACACGGGCAAGTCCGTTCTACAATTCTATTACACTCGCCGTAAATAATAATAATAAGATTTAAAAAATCATCATTAGTAAATCCTACATTTGCCATTATTTACTGTGAAATACAAACTGGTAAAGAAAACTGTCCAAACAACATAAACAATGAACGTTCTAACTATCAAATCTTTGACAGCCATGGCCTACCCTTTACTAATGTTGAAATAATTAAGTGTTGTTATGTTTTAACTAAGATAATGAAATATCTCAAAAGTGGTTGGATTTAGGTATAGGGAATACTGATACCAAACGAATTGGCTGAAAAAAATACTGCGGAAAATGTAATAAAATACTATTTAAAGTAAGCAACTTATAAATGATTTAAATTGTGCATGGCGGCTAAGTTTAAAACACCCTGTATGAAATATCAATGAGATGGATATATGTAGTTAACGGGCAAGCGCTTGTTGTTTATTGGTTACAATTTCACGTCACTAGCTTCGTTATTAATTGATATATCGTTATTCAATGTGGACTAGCATTTTTTCAAAATTTAAAAAGAAATCGAAATATCTCGAAAATACTTCATTTTTGGTATACGACATTGTACACAAATTTTATCTAGAATTTCATGTAGAATTCGAAAATAAAATAAAAAATATTAAGTTCCTTTTAAAGTAACAATGTTGACGTCTACTTCCGGTATAACCGGAACTGCCACATTCAAGACAATATTATATTTGAACTCAGCGTCATCCAAAACCTACAGCTGCGTAATTTCAGATTTTTAACATAACTGTATCCGCCATTACTTAATTAAAGCTCTTCGCGCCACACCCTGTGTACTTTCCCTTGATAATGATACATGTTGTATTGAAACGCGTAGAGAAATAAATAATTATATAAAAGTAATTGTAGGGTTATATTGTACTTAAGCATTAGTGCTATTAATTATGGATTTACCCTGCGGCGCACGCAACCTAAAACTTAAGCGCGCGCGGTGCATCTAAGTGATGATAGTTATTTCTAAGGAGCCTTTAAACTTTATTTAGGTAAAAAATACAATTACATTGCACATGGACAATAAATGGTACAAGAATGTTCTAATCATAAAAATTTACTGCATTTTAGACATTTACACTTAGTATACCTTCCACATTTCTCAGAATGACAGCGACAACATAGCTTTCTTTTATTAGTTTCTTCGGCTTCATTGGCATTCATTGGTTGGCATACTGTTGAGGATATATTTTCTTGTAGAGATCTTGGTAACCCTTGATTATACGAAGCGCGCCAAGGAATATGCTCTTGAGCCAACTTTCTAAGAAATTTTCGCTTGTCTTCCATCGGAAGATAATCTGTGCGTTCATCCCAGACATATTTAATAAGGCATAAAATACAACCATTAGCCAGCGTTCCGTATTTCAGGCAACGCTGTATATTCCGGATATCTGATCAACTGTGTCAAAGCCACTTTTAGTATTATCGTAAAACGTAATCATTTCTGCTTTCTTCTTCTCCGGTTGGATTTCGGTCTCAATTTTATCGTCGAAATGCAAACTAGAGCGTAAAAGCACGATTTGTTTTTTCTTTGAATATAAGATAACAATGTGTAATCTTGTCTAAAAGCAAATAAACTAGAATAGTCTTGGCGGCGTTTCGGATTTTTAAATTCCGGAGAGATTGGCTTCTTGTTTTTCCTTATAGTGCCAACAAAAGAAAACTTCTGTTTCTTAAATTCTTCTAGCAACTAGTGTACCAATTATCTAAGGTAACATTCCTTCCTGTTTTAAATATTTGAGAGCACAACTTTTTTGCCACCTGGAATGGAGAATTATTTAGTGCAAAAGGCCCTTCCGGCTGGGCGCCTGCATAAATTTCCATATTACAAGTATAGAATAATTTGGTATCGCAGTGAGCACACATTTTTATTCCATCTTTATCAGGTTTTGATGAATGGTATTGAAGCCTTTCGCCCGCGAAAGGCTTCCAATTTTTCATCCACTTATAACAAATAAAAAATCGGGGGTTTGATTGATTGTTATGTTAAAAGGTAAATTGCACCACGGTCTAGCTCAGTGAGGTACAAACTTACTGTATTTGAGAACTCATTAATTTTCAGGTGTGAGGGATGCAGAGATGTATCCAAAGTATCAGTATTAGACATTTATTTAAAATACAACAAAAATTGACAAAGGTGTATTTTATTAACATAGGTAATCTAAATAAACACTAAACAACTGTATTTATATGTACATTTAATATAGCCAAATGTCTGGTTATTATCAGCAGAAAATAACTCAAACGATATTTCTCGTAATGATTTACGATTCTAAAATTACTAAATTCAACATAACATAACTTAAAATTAAAGATATAATATGATCAACATTGTATTTAATAATAAAACGTGTAATGACCGATGTCAACAGATATTACGGTTAATGTAGGTCATGAACTCAAATATTTTTATCTTACAAACATAAATCAGCTGTTCCTTTATAATCGTATCAAAATAACACTAACTGATTTATTTACTTACTTAAAACGTACATTTCACAAAAGGATGCGTATTACTTGCATGTATTCAAAATAAATATAACTTCGTCTTAAAAAGCACTGTAGTATGAGAAATTCATTTTCCATTCATAAGATAAACATACGATAATTTCCATTTGCCAATAACGTACCAATAAACGAACTGTAGGTCATATACGACCGATGATTATTTTCATTTGTCTTCCACATACCAATAATTTAAGAACTACAAACGCTTTTTCTTAAGCCCAACGATTTCCTTAATGTAAAGGCGTACTCTTGCACCTTTCTTTATTCCCTAATAAATATATTATATACAAAAATGTAATTAGAAGCCTTACATACCTTATATAAGGGAAGCAACAGTTAAACGTAATGTAATGAACTGTATGGCAGAAGAGACGGAAAGGAAGTTACTCAAGCGTCAAAGCGTGTTGAGTTGCACACAAAACTTAGATCATACTATACTATGTACAGAGGTACTCGTAATTATGTAGACTAAAGAGAAAATATTGAGATATAAAAAAAAATTAATCATTAAAACAAAAAAGGATACCAATGTAATGTAAATATATTTAGTGACAATAATACAAATTCAAAACTTAAATGAAGGTAACAATAGACAAGAATTGAAAACTAATTAAGGTAACGATAGACAAGAATTGGCACGTTACTAACTGTGACATTTTCTCCCATCGAATAATATTTTTGGGAATTGGACACAAATTGCGTAAACGTTTCTCTTAAGCTAATCAACTTCCTGTCTTTGTAACCTTGTATCGATGTCGTAGGGTCCTAAGAAGCGACTCAAAAATTTAAAACTGTAAATACCCATTGTTATTCAGTATATTTCTATTCCGTCTCCATGTGCATCCCATAGTTCTAAATTTAGCCGATTTGCCCGGTGTGCTTGCGCTAAATATAATAATCCGATAAAGGATTTTATTTCGACCAAATCAGTTATCTTAGCATCCCTTGTTCTCGAAAATTTTGACTGTATTTTTTCTATGTACTTATTAGTATGCTGAACAATCTGATTTAACATATTGTCTGTAAATAATAAGCTCCAAGTATTTAGAGCACCAATTACATTATTTGCTTCACCTTTAACTCCAGGTATGTTGTGAGGTTGACGTAGTTTTTTATTGGTGAAAGGTTTTTTCTCCAAATCCACGAATTAAACTGCGTTCTGCCTTTTACTTCCTTTGCTACGTAGTGATCGGAACTTTTACCTTCATTTTCGAGTGAGGCATAGGAATCCAAACTTTATTCCGTATCAGAATCCTCTTCTCTTGTTTCAATAATTTCGTTGTCGCTTATATCACTTTCATCACCGTCTATAATAACATCCTGTATACCATTGAATTTTGGCAATGACTATAATTACGCTACATTTTTGTCAATAATACCTAAAGTCAATACTTTCAGAGATATTCTTACTTTTTCATCACAAACCGATAACTTATTTGTTTTCGATTCGATCTAACGCACCGTTTGGACAAACAGAATCACAGTAATACAAAATGTGTCTAATTGTTATTTAATTGTAAGTAATATTCAAAATAAATTCCCAAGGTGACCCCTATTTTAATTAGAACACATTCGCAGCCTTGCCAGAACTGACCTATTCACGCCTTGTAATATTTCGGTGGAAACAAAAGCGTGTATTGCACGTTGCCTCATATCGTCTGCTGTAGTTGGAGGCGTCTTGTACACAATGTTATTTATGTACTCCCATAGGAACCGCGACCGATCCATCTATCTTCGAATTCTTGATTCTAAAACCTTCGTACTTCTAAGGCAACATGTGCTGGAGCAAGATATTTTGCAATAAATGCAAATGTTCTGCACCATTTAGATGTCCATGAAAGAAATGTGGCCTAATTATGAAGTTACCCATGATAACACCTCAAGCATTTACAGTCTATTGTCTCTGATTATCAGCCGCCCTCACAATTGTTGGGTTTTCTGTTGCATAATGATGAAGATTACAACGGTTTGGGCTACCACTTCGAGTAAAGGTCGATTTGTCAGTAAATAATACTTTCAGGAAGAAATTAGGTGATATCCTTTCCATTTCCAAGCCCCACTCGCAACATGTTTTTTAGTCTCTAAATCAGGCCCCAATAGTTCTCGATCAAAAGATATATTGTAGTCATGATATTTATTATTTTGTAAAATCCTGCTAATAGCAGATCGTAATACATTAGTTTCTTTTGTGTTCTAATGAATCTTTCCTTAAGTTTTTCCAAACTTCTAACTGAAGGATGTCTTATGTCGGGATGTCCTTGCGCATATAAGCTGACTTAACAAACAATTTTGTTAAACAAATCCCATTATGAAGATCTCATCAACGAGCTCGTTTCTCTTAAACTGCATAGTGACCCACTAAGAACCGTGTTGATAACATGTGACATACAACAAACGAAACAAAAAACTACGTACCCACTAATCCGATCGTGAAAGAATACAATGGTACTATTGAAGGCAAAATCACTGATGCAACACATTAGGATTTTAACATTTGACACTTCTTATACGTATGTGTTCTTGTTTGTCAATGCCTCGAATCGAAAACAAATAATCTATCGGTTTGTAATGAAAAAATGAAATTTAAATTTAGGTATAATACATTATGGACAAAAATAGAGCGTAATTATTGAGTCATTCCAGAAATTCAACTATATACAGATTTGAAAAAATTGAGGAACTGGAAATCTCCAAATTATCTGCATAGTAAAAACATCTTCTATGAATCCCTTGGCTACATACTTACCAACTACGTTGTCTAAACTAGTCGTAATACTGTGGCATGGTATGGTGAAACTTGTCCCGACCATTTTTTTTCCATTTTCTCAACAACTCAACAATGCATCATCCAAAACCAAAAATTCAAAGATTATCGGAAAGAATTGTGAAACATGACAAAGATATAGGGTGTTCTTTTTAAAAAAATATTCTCGAAGGAAACCCGGTTCAAAGTTCACCCTGTATAAGTCCAATTATTTTCAAACGTTTAGTTAATGGATATATATATATATATATATATATATATATATATATATATATATATATATATATTATATAAGATAAATTTATAAATGACAGTGTCAATAGATAGAAACTAAATTTAATTGCATGTTCAATAGTAAACTAAATGAATGTTACTATTGACACACTGTCAATTAAATTTAGTTTCCTGCAAATTCTATTGTTAGTTCTGTTATTAACTTTATTATTTAACTCACGTTAGTAGTTTGTCTTGATAAAGGAATAAAGCATTAAGCTGGCACATTAACAAAGGGTTTTTACTTTTGGCCTTCATAATTGACTGCATTCCCAATAAACTTATCTTATATTCATTATCAGTAATATTATATATATATATATTATATATATATATATATATATATATATATATATATATATCTAGACACCACTTGTCCGAAAAGGTGTGAGTAGGCTTCTCAAATAGACTAAAAGTTGCACATTTTAAAAATATTTTCATATATACAGGGTGATTCAGAAAAACGTGGTCAGTAAAACTTGATTTTGTTTAAACGTAACACCCTGTATATTTTCGCACCATCGAATTTTGCGTACATTGGACGCGCAATTCATATCCCTAGCTTCAGCGGTTTTCGAGTTATTCGCATTATTTAAAAATTTTTGGAAGGTACACGGTGTCAAAGAAATTGTTGTACCATGGAAGTTATTGTAGAGATAAAAATAATTGTCTGAGGTGTTAAAGTCTGAATACGGCCCTACTAAGAACCATTCCCAATACCCAACAATATTGTTCAGGGCGTCCGAAAAATTTGGTTCAAACTTTGACATCACAAACATCGGAAAACCACCATCTTTTATGTCACTAGTGAATTCTCCTTTGAAAATCACTAGGAAAGTATCTGACATGCCCTATACCTAAAATAAGCAGTTTTTGATTTATTCGATAAAAACCAATTTTTTTTTACAAAACGCGTTAGGAAGTCCCTTTTTTTGTAATGTGGGCTATGAGGATTGGGATAACAAGTTTCTTTTGTTTGAATTGCTTCTGTGACCGTCTAACGCGTGCTTTCGCAGTTGAATAAAAAATACTTGCATGCAGTACATAATTATGACACAAAGAAAATATCGCAGTAATGGATCACGTTACGCGTTATCTTCTTATAAGGAGTTACGTGAAATGATAAAATACCAGATTGTTATAGCCTATAAAAATTATCTTCTTAAGGTAGAAAATTCTTTTGGATCTAACCCTAAATATTTCTGGAACTTTATTCCATCGAAAAAGACGGATACTCGCATTCCTGGATGTGTAGACTTTAATAAAAGCGTTTTTAATAGTCCACAAGGGATCGTTGATTCGTTTTCTGACTATTTTAGCAGTGTGTATATTAAAACCAGTCCCTGATGTAGTAGGAAATGTAAAAATAATTATAACGTTCCAAATGTTGCTATCAATAACATTACACAAGAAGATGTATTTAATGCCATAGACAAACTTAAACCGAAAAATACTGCAGGATCTGGTCAAATTCCTAGTTTCCTTAATTAAAGAATGTAAGCCTATTTTTCTTATACCTTTATGTGCCATCTTTAATATAGTATTAGAATCTAATACCTTTCCACATGTTTGGAAGATAGCTAACGTCTGTCCTGTTTTAAAAAGTGGAAATCCAGCTGACGTTACGAACTATATACCTATCAGTAGCCTAAATAACTTTATTAAAATTTTTGAAATCATTATTTATAATCACATGTACCCTGTTATTAGAAATTTGATATCTATTAACCAACATGGTTTCATGAGTGAACGTTGAACCCTAACCAACCTCTTATGTTTTACGCAATACGTGTCTGAAGTTCTTGATCAAAAAGGTCAAGTGGATGTTATATACACTGACATATCAAAGGCATTTGATCACATCCCACATGATATCTTAATTTCCAAATTGGAAGGATATGGATTTCACAACAATTTGCAGTCATTAATCTCCTGTTACCTTACCAACCGTATCCAGTAAGTTATATTTAACAATTTTACTTCCACTCCAATTTACGCTACATCTGGTGTTCCACAAGGCTCCAATCTAGGACCGTTATTATTTTTACTTTACATTAACGATGTTACTGATATTCTGTCTTGTCAAAAGTTACTATTTGCTTATGATTTAAAAATTTACTCTTCCATTTCTAACCAGAATGATTGTTTGCAACTTCAAACCTGCCTAAATAACTTAGCTAGATGGAGTAAATCAAATAATTTGACTCTTAACATTTTCTAATGTAAAATAATCTCATTTAGTCGCAAGGTTAATGCAATATCTTTTAATTACTCCGTCGATTCTATTCACGTAAATAAATGCTTATCAATCACAGACCTGGGTGTTATTTTTGATCATAAATTTAGTTTTGGTGAACATATAAAAGAAATATCTCTCTCGGCCAATCGTACATTGGGATTTATACTAAGAAATTGTTAAAAAGTTTTCTAGTTTCGACGCCTTACTTTCTCTGTATTTCAGTTTAGTTTGGTCTAAATTAGAGTATTGTGCGTTAATTTTCAATCCGACTTACACCATACAAAAAAACGCATTAGAATCAGTTCAAAGGAAGTTCTTGAAATTTCTATATTACAAACTCCGTGGAACCTATCCTGTTAGAAGATTTCAACATAACGAACTACTTGCTATTTTCAATTTTCAATCTCTCGAATCTAGAAGAATTATGTTAGGTTTAAAGTTTCTTTATAATTTGATACACAATAACATAGATGCTCCTGACCTTTTAGCCCTTTTAAATTTAAAAATTCCTCGAACTTCTTCTCGAAGAGTAGCCACTTTCATTTGCCACACACCACGAACTGACATCTTATACCGATCTCCCATTTTCTTTATATGCCGGAACCTTAATCTTGTTAGCGAAATATGTGACATCAACCGCTCCAGTCTTTCCTCCGTATTATCAGCTTATTTGAATTTGAATGTTGTCTAATTTACTTGTTTTATTTCATGCCATTACATTTAGTTACGTTAGTTTAAGTCTAGCTACGATTAAATGTTAATGTAATTTTAGCCTTATTATTGTCTTGTTAATGTTGGACATTAACTCTCTAGTGTCCCACTTTTTTTAGTGGTATAAAATTCAGAACTATGTTGCTTTATCATAGGTAATGCCTAAAAAAGTATTGAAAAAAATTTAATGTCATTTTTTACTCATGCATGTCAAAAATGGGCATCCGCCTGAAGGCAGACTTGGATATTTGTTTTAGGAAAATTTTTATGTTCTAACTATTGATCAACAGTAAAACGCAGATTTGTTTTTATAAAAGAAATTGTTTCTTGGTGTATATTATTATTTCACATTATGGAAAGTAAAAAAAAACAATTTTTCGCAGCTGTACAACACAAGTTTATCTTGCATTTTGGACACATACACTGGGTTTCTGACTTACATACAGGTAATCTGCACTGCTGTTTTCCTGAACGATCTAACCATTCTATCCAGTGATTCAACGCGTCAAATCTAGTGCCTGCTGAGCGTAAATACATTTTCTTAGGCAACTTTCTCGGAGGTTCGTTATGCTACACGGGACTACTTCTGGGTCATCCAATTGTTTTTTTTACCGAATTGTCCATATTAGCTTTGCACAACATAGCTGCTACTTGTCGCTTAAAAACAGGTAACTCCAAATTTAGCTTATGCGAGTGCCTTGCGTTTATGCACCAAATAAGCATTGATCATGGCAAGATCCATGGTATGGTAGAACACTCGGTTGGTTTACTTATTAGTTTTCATTCGGATGCGATAGTGAGCAGGAAGCCCATCCATTAAGTCAACCCCACCTATATGTTTGTTATACTCCTTAATTATGGTGGGGCATTCTATATCGACTTGCTGTTTCTGTTTGCGATCAAACCGTGATATTTTTATAATGTTAGTTTGTGTCCTACCTGTCATCCCTGAATTAAGACTCGAACGAGTAGCATCGATACTTAGCGTAAGCTAATAAATCTCAAAAAAAAGCTACGATTTCTGCCGGTGTCGTTTTCACGATGCCGCGCGGTTTTGTGAGGTTCGTCGACACGGCCGACCCCGAGGATGATTGAGGTTTCCCACCGTTGGGGATTCCGCAAGTCATGCAGTAGATCCCGTTGCTGCTCAGCTTGCCGTACAAGCCACCACCGAGCAACAACGCACCACCGTCGTCGCACAGAAGAGACGACGGCCCAAGAAGACACCGCCGCCAGGACCAGTAAAAGACGACGCCCGGCTTTCCGAGGCACAACCAGCTGCCCCATCGACGTCCACCACCGCCGCAGCCGCCAACGATGCCTCACATGGAAGTAAAGAAGAAGATGCCCCTCCAGGATCCGCCTTTGTAACCCAGAAGAAGAGGCCGAAGAAAACCCCGACCGCACGCCCGCCAACGCCGCCCCCTACGCACAACGCGTACCAGGCACTACAGGAGTACACCGACAGCCCTACAGCGATGGAGCAGACGCAGACCGCAGAAGACACCAGGGAGAAAGTACCCCCGGGAATCCTTCGTCAGAGGGACAACTGGGTCGCTTTCTCCCGTGAACTGGATAGAGAACGGATAACCTTCACGAGAGCCAAGGCGACCAGCGAGGGCATCCGGATCCAGCCTCCCTCACTCGAGGACCGAGACAGGCTGATGAGGTATATGGATAGGTGTGGTACACCACACCTATCAGGCAAGGAGCGAACGTCTCGCTAAGGTAGTAATACGAGTCTTTCCGGTAGAGCTATTCGAAGTTGACATTAGCTCGGAGATTACATTACACGGGATTAAAGTAATCTCTTATTTCAGAATGAAGCATCGAGGCCGAGCGATCCCCCGTGTGTTGGTACACCTACCAACCGAAGAGGACAAGAAAAAGATCCGAGAGGTGGAGTACGTCGCCCGCCTCCGAGTCACCGCAGGGCCACAGCACGCTGTGTAAAGTGCGCCGGAGATCACCACTCCAGTCAATGCACTAAACTCCGCACAGAGCGGGCATAGTGTGTTAACTGTGGTGGGGACCACCCCACCAGCTACAGGGGATGCCCGAAGTTCCTTCGACCTCCGCAGCGGAAGAAGACGGAAGTACCGCAGAGACCGAAGAGGACACCGCCGACATCGGCGCCGTCTTCAACTCGGACCGGAGTCAGCTACTCCCGTGCGACGGCAGGCGCGGTTGAGAAAGCGGAAGTACCGAGAACGGCTCCCGCCGCTCCCGGTACCACGCCTACTCAGCCTGCCTTAGGGTTCAACGCCATATTGGGCCTCCTCGGAGGTGTCGATATGGAGAAGGCCCCACCTATCATCTGAAAAGTGGCAGCGGCAATCGCACAGGCGAAAACTGCGACTGACCTGTGGGGAGTGATCCTCACGCACGGTCAGGAGATGGTTACACTCTTCAGGTAATCATACAAAGGTCCAAAGCGAAGATTGACGCCCAAGGTTAAGTATAAAGTATCGATCCTTATTTCTTATGTTTTGTCTAACATTACCGCCTCTCCAAGAGCGCTTCACGCTTTGGAATGCTAACCCGATAACCGCACTGTAGTAACTCTGATACTACAGTACGACTTATTATGCGTTTTACTAATGTTTGTTTCTTCCTATTACAGATCAACCTGGGCATCAACAACAACAGCCACATCACGCGACACCCGACCATAGGGCATCCACAAAAAAATATCACACACAGCAATTAACTTCCACCGCTACCACAACAACATTCGCAACACGGTGTCAACTGACATCACAGAAGAGCTACAACCACCAAACAACATACAACCCAGTGCTGAAGGAGAAGATCCTCGAGCTGCACACCACAAACATACCTACACTTGTTATATTTTATTTATAATATGTAACTTGTTATATATATATATATATATATATATATATATATATATATATATATATATATATATGTATGTCTAGGCATTCTATCGTATTTAATTATGGATTTTTTATTAAAATTTTATTATCAATGAACGCAAAGAGACAGATAAGTACATAAGTAAACAAGTAAGTTACTTAGTAACAATTAAAAATTCCTATTGATAAACCTGTCAAAAAAATACCCTCCGAAAATGTGTATGCATCATGAGTTTTAAAAGCGTTTTTCTCGGAAAGGGTTGCTCCTAGCGACATCACTAAGGTATACCTTTTTTTAGAAGAAAAGATAGGAGAATCGATTTTTCTAGTCCAAAATGGCATACAGTGTAGCAAAAAAAATTGCTACGATTGAAAGGGGTCGAAATCGTTGCCACTGGCGCCCTCCAGAAACGACAACCAAATGGACCACAAATTTGAATTTGTCATCCCAAAAAAACCCCGTATACGAAATTTCATGAAACTATTTCGAAACAGTCGAAAGATATTGAAGAAAACGCGATTTTTTTTTCAACTTTGACACCCTGTATCTCGGAAACGAAGCATTTCCGGACCCATATACATATGAACTTTTTTGCTTAGAATGATGAGTTCTAGCACGCCTTTAATTTTGGCGGATTAAATAAGATTCACCCTGTATAATAATTGTCAAAGTATATGATGTGGTTTTGATGATTAGATACTATCTGTGATAATCTTGAAACTACATTGGCTGAAGCACCCATATCCGAGGCCCCATCCGGTATTACCTTATCACCTGCACCAGAGTATAACTCAAAACCATAAGAGTAACCATAGAAATCGCGTAGGACAAATAGTTTCATACCCCACTTATGCGGTTTCTTAAGCATGTATTGGCGTGACGCCATTTTCGTGTAGCACATTTGTTCATCCACACAAAGACGTTGCATCATTGGCACGGATTGAAATTTTTTATTCTTATAATCTATTATTCGTCGAATCTTGAATATTGGATCAAAGTGGAGGTGAACTTTTGGCAACGTTTTTGTGTTGTCATTAAAGTGTAAATAACGATGTATTTCTTCGAAGCGAGTTATTGTCATTACCTAACGTTCAGATTCCAGTACGTTTTCACTCCAATACCCACGAACATTTGGATATTTACAGATCGACGTGTAATAAAGGATTCCAATGTATTTCTGAATTTTTCCCCTGTCACAAATTTGATTGAAATATTTATCTGACGTTCATACAAATTTGTTTCTTCAGCAATAAGTTGGAATTAATCGTTATGTGCGATGTATTTGAAGCAGTCATAAGGGGTTTTTAGTTCATAAAAGCGCTCAGGTAGTTTTTCACTTCCTTTAAATTGAACTTATTTTACGTTGAATTGGAGATGCTTCTTACATCATAATATTTTTTAAATCTATCATCATCTATTTCATCAGAAGATCCTAAAAATTTGCTAAGACGTGATGGAAGGTCAGTACACTGATTGGAGGGTGATTCACTAACTTAGACAGGATTTGGGGTATGTGCATTATTGTCAAAGGAAGTCGACAGTATCTCAGCCTCAAGCGAAGGTTCTGGCGATTCACTACATCCAGGTCAGGACGATGATTCGCATATTTCGCATTATTTCACTTAGAGCACCCTCAATAGCTTCCGCTAATACTGAGTCAGATATGGCTTAACAAGTTTTAATAGTTTTCACATGTTCATTTCCTACAGAAGATGCATTCAAATTGTCATTATTGTATCATAATCAATTTCTGCATCGCTTTCGTCTAAGTTATCTTCTTCAATGTCGGTATTCAGCTCATCGTAGTCGATTGAGTCTAATAATCCGTCACATCTCCTTTTAATAATTTTGAAATATCACATCGTTTACGTTTCTCGTTCCAATCCATACCTAAAATTATAGATAATACATAATGTCTACATCGATTCCAGTAACCAACCCAAATAACAAATAAAGTGCCAATAATTTATACTTGCTTGCCCATGTCCACATCAAGGTGGCTAGTACTATTTAGTACGTACTACTTTTTATTATCTAGGAAAATTTGGGTTTCAAACAGTGTTTCGTAATATAATAAACAACAAACTTACGAATAATTTTTATTTTCAGTTCTGAGCACTAGAAACACGTTTTCCTAATTTTTAAAGACTTGCAATAATTTATACTACCGCCCTCTCTCAAGTTTGGCGGTCAACTAAACTTGTGAAGGAAACGCGTTCGGTCTCATACCTACACATGTAACATATGGATAAAAGGAAACAGTCTCCAGGCAGACTTGGATATTTGATTATAAAATATTAGTGTTAACTGTTTTACACGGGATGAAATATGACCCGCCTTTAAGCGGAGTGAGGCACTAGAGGGTTAAAGGTTATTATTATTATTTTTTTTTGTTTTTCGTTAAGGCATCAACTGCTTGGTTATTAGCCTTCATAATCTCATTAGATTATTTAAATCTTCATAAATAATTTTGAAATTTTTAAATAATTTGATAGGTTTGTAATGAAGCTTTTATCTTTCCATTTCACTTCTGTACTGGAGCTTGGTATATGATACCTTTCTCTTTGTTCTGTGTATTCTGTACATTTGTAAATAACGTGATGCTAATTACATGTTGGACGTTCTTCTCCTAACAATAGCTGCCGAGATGTGAGGTTTGAATGTCCTAAACGTATACTTCTAAGCACCACACTCTCCCTCCTTGTTTCTCTTCTCCAGCGTGATGTAATTTTGTTCTTTATCTCTAACTTTATGTCGTCTAGTCTAATCCTCTCTTCATTTGTTGCTGGATTTTTGCTATGGATTTTGCCACTCTATCCGCCATCTCATTACCATTTATGCCAACATGTCCAGGGCACCAGGCAAAGCATACATATTTCTCTGCGATTTTTAGCTTATAAAGTATGGCTAGTATAATTTGAATAATAGGATCAAATGAAAATCCATTTTGTAGGCATTTAAGAGAACTTAATGGGTCCGTGAAAATTAAAAAGGATTGAGCATTGAAAGTGCTACAATATTCAAGCGCTTGGGAAATTGAATACATCTCTGCCGTATAAATGGAGGTTGGTGGATTAAGTCGCCAGCTAAAAGCATGACAGTTAACCCAGAAAGCACTGCCCACATCAGGACCAGTTTTGGAGCTATCTGTGTAAATAATTTCGTACTGCAAATGCTTATTCAGTGTTTCATAAAACCTTAATTTCGGTACCGAAGGATGAAATTCATTTTTTGGACGAGCTATTTCCTCTATTTGTGTACGAGGTTTATCTATTAACCAAGATGGTATTTCACAGTACTCTGAACTATACAATTTCAGTGGAAATTGTATATTTAGTTCTTCAGCTGTTTTCATTACGCGAACCGCAGCTGGTCGACTTATTGTAGGCCTTTCGCTGTACAAAGTACAGTTGTTATTGTTAAACAATGTACAATAATTTGGGTGGTTTGTTTGTGTACCTATTTTCAAAGTATAGTTGATCAAATTCTTTTGAAACCTGTACTTTAAGGGCAAAACACCACCCTCCGCACACAGATCGTCTACTCGGCTGGTGCGAAATGCTCCTAGGCACATTCTAAGCGCTTGACTTTGAATAGTATTTAACTTAAGGAGCCTTGTTTTCCTAGCTCCAGAGTATACAGCGCTTCCATAATCTATCCTTGATAATATCAGGGTATTATATAATTGCAACAAAACCTTCTCATCTGCTCCCCACGTAATATTTGACACACATCTTAAAACATTCAGGGTTTTCCTACAAGACGTAAGTAATGTCGTGATGTGATCTTTCCAATACAATTTTGAGTCAAAGTACACTCCTACAAATTTTACACTTGTACCTCAATAGTAACTCCATTCAGTGTTAGTTTAGGGTGATCGTGTCTGGTTCTTAGCCTACAAAAATGTACAGCTTGGGTTTTACTTGTCGAGAACTTGAAGCCTAATGTTTCCGCTTTTACAGTTATTTCATCCACAGCGTCTTGCATTTGACTAGTGATATCAGATCCGATCGATCCAGATACATACATAACCAAGTCATCAACATATAGACACTTTTTAACGGTGGAATTAATTTGCTTGATTAGGTTGTCCATGGCAATTGCAAATAGCGTCACACTCAGCGTCGAACCTTGTGGTACGCCATTTTGTTGTACCCTTTCACTGGACATTGCATTTCCTATTCTAACCTGGAAAACAAGCTTTTTTAACAATTGTTTTATAAATCTCGGTAAATTTCCACGTAGTCCTAAGTCAAAAAGTGCTCTTAGAATCCCATGCCTCCAGGTAAGGTCGAAAGCTTTTTCCAAACAAAGAAAACAGCAATTAAGTGTTCCCTTGTGGCAAAACTATCCAATATTGCACTTTCTAAAAGTATCAGGTTGTCTGTGGTAGATCCAAAAGATCTGAAACCCATTTGGAAAAGTTATTCTTCTCTAAGAACCAGATGAGGCGTGAATTGACCATTTTCTCCATAACTCGACTTAGGCAACATGTTAATGATATAGGTCTATAACTTCCCGGTCGGGTAGCATCTTTACCTGGTTTTAAACATGGTATATTTATGGATGTACACCACCCATTTGGATAAATAGAGCTCATCCATATTTTATTATATAGTTTGAGAAGTTTAACCTTTTCCAGGTATGGTAGATGTTTAATAAATTGATAGTGGATTGTATCAAGTCCCGGCGCTGATTTTCTTGTTTTCAACAAGGCATTTTCTAATTCAGCCATCGTAAACTCGTCGTTGTATGTTGTATGTATATCAGTAGTGTGGAAGTCTAATTTAGTTTCTTAGTTTTCAAATTTACTGGGAAATGTGTCTGATGAGCTATTACTCTCAAATTCCATCGACAGTATTTCTGCTATATCTTCTTGGTTAGTGTAGAATCTATTATTATAGTAAACATTGCGAGGATTATACTGTTGCACTGAACCACTTATACACTTGACTTTTTTCCAAATTTGCTGAATATGAGTTGTTCTGTGAATTTCAGAGACATACTGTTCCCAACACTTTCGTTTACTATCCAATATAACTCTTCTTGCTTTAACTCTGAGTCGTTTAAAGTATATGGCATTATCCAAGCTTGGATATTTCTTAAAGTTGTCGAGTGCTCGTTTCTTTCCTTTTATTGCAGTTTCAACGTTAATGTTCCACCAAGGAATCTGTCGTATATTTACGTAGTTGCTAGTTTTCTTTATTGTTAGGTCGCAAGCATTTAATATTTTTGATGTAACATCTTCAACCATTTCATTTACTTGTTTTCTTTCTACACTAAATGGGACAAGATGTGTTCTATAGGAATCCCAATCAACATCTTTTAGCAACCATTTTTTGTGGGTATTTAAGGGTGCATGATTTGGACAGGAATATGATCTGATGCTAAGTCTTCTTTGAGTGTTTTCCATATTAATCTTGAAGCTAGCACTGGAGAGCTAATCGATATATCAAGAGCTGAAAAACTATTAGATCTAGCATTGAAAAAGGTTGGGTCTCCATTGTTTAATACAATTAGTTCTTTCTGCTCCAATAAATTCTCTATCAGCACTCCTCGTAAATCGGTTTTATGTGAACCCCAAAGTGTGTTATGAGCAATGAAGTCACCCACTAATAGTACTGGTTTTGGTAATTGGTCTATTAGTTCTATCAGTTGTTATCCATAATATTAAATATAAATGTGTTCTTTAAAATTAGTTTCAAGTAAAGAGACGAAAGACATATGGTAGACAAACATAATAAATTAACATATAAGTAAAAACTATAGAAAATGTGTATACATATACATAAATATCACAGCTAATGTAGGTAAAAAATAAATATATCACAGTAATGACTAGTTTTGCTATGCTCCATGGCTGGACGAAGCCTCTGGAGGCTTCCTTTGACTAGACGCACTTAGATTCTCATCGACTAATGTTTGACTTATTTTCCTAGGTTTACCCTTATTATTATTATTATTATTATTATTATTATTATTATTATTATTGTTATCACACATACAGTGGTATCAGAATATAATGGGGGATTAAATCCAACCATTATACTTTACAGAGTATTGTTTATCTTAGATTTACACATAATAATATTAATAAACTACTAACAAATATATATATATGAATATTAATACTAAGAATTTAGATTAGCTAAAAATTTTCTTACAATATGGCATGTTTCTAAAATGACAGTACGTTGTAATATAGGAAATAAATTAGAATTTAGTGCTAATTTAGACAAATGGGTTTTAAATTTGTTAGATACTACACAAGTGGCAGACAGTACAATTGGAATCAAAGAAATTTTTGTAATATTCCATACACTCATCATTTCTATCGCTAATGTCTCATATTTATGAAGTTTTTCAGTTTCAATAGAAATAATATTTTTACTTAAGGGTATGGCGACATCAATAATAATGAATGCATGATTATCTGATTTATTTAAAGAACAAGATCAGGTCTATTATGTCTAACCTCTCGATCAGTAAGAACGATTCTGTCCCAATATAATACATAACTTTTGTTTTCTAATACTGATTCGGGAGTGTAAACATAATAAGACCTAACATTATCAAGTAAATTGTACTTAATTGCCAGTTGTTGATGTAAAATCTTACAAATTTGGTTGTGTCTGTGGAGATAATCAGTAGGAGCCAAGACGGAACATCCAGCTATTATATGTTCAATGGTTTCAAAAGGTACATTTCATTTTCTACAAGAATCTGAAACATTAAGATTCATAATGTGCTTTTTGTAATTATTTGTATTTATTACACCATCTTGAATAGCACATATGAATCCCTCTGTTTCAAAATACAATGTACCCTTTTTCAACCAGTCTACTGACATCTCCTTATTAATTCCCGTGGAATCCAAAAGTGTCGGATGCTTGCCATGTAATATCTTATTTTTCCAATTAATTTTGGTTCACAGTCTAAATATCTTTTGTTTAAGTTAAGTCCCGAAAAATGTTTATCTAAAGTAATAAGAGTTTTGCCAAAAGAATTACCTAAAGAGTGAAAATAGTTTCTTAATAGAGATGTTTGGGATTTACATAAATTAAACAAATTAAATAAGCCTCGACCCCCAAATTTTCTTTTAATATATAATCTTTATTTTTTTTTTTTTTTTTTTTTTTTTGCGCGTCATCTGCTGTAGCTATTGGCGCCAGAATTCTGTGTTTCTATTTTAAATATCGTTAAAAAGATTACTCCGTTTTAAGAATTCAATAACTGTTTCTTCATGTTTTATTCCTAGTTTCAAACAATTCGCAATTTCGTTGGGCATTCTAAGTTGATTTCGAAGATCACTGAATCTTTCGCATTCACATAAAACGTGTTTCACAGTAAAGATGTTTTGGCAATGGTCACACTTTTTCCCCCTAGCACCTGAGATCATATAAGAAGACGTAATTCTGGTATGACCGATCCTTAATCTGGTAAGCACAGATTGTTCTCTTCTCGTTAGTGAAAGATTGTATTCATATTTTTGGACATTTGGTTTAACTTCTTTGAGTTTTGATGTACCATTAGTCCATTGTCTTTGCCAGACCTGCTCAATTGTCATTTTTATGTCTATTAGGATATCATCGGACCGAGATGCTATACCTTGACACAATTCTCCTTTTGTTGCCTGTTTCGCTTTTTCATCGGCAATTTCATTACCGTCTATACCTATGTGACTCGGAATCCATATAAATTTAACAGTTTTATTTTCATTCCTTAACCAATGATGCAGATTCAATATAATTTGTACTAAAGGATCGGTGTTAAGCATATTTGATAGGCTTTGTAAAGCACTCATGGAGTCTGTACATATTAGGAACATATCTCCGGACAGATACTCTATATACCTCAAACACATCCAAATCGCGTACAATTCTGCCATAAAGACACCTGATGTGCGTGGTAGTGTCCAGTAGTGCGAATTACCGTTTGAAAAGAAGGCAGCAGCTACACCTTCTTTTGTTTTCGAACCGTCCGAATATATTATGGTTGCATTTTGGTAAGTATCTAATATACCGTATAATATATTTTTATAGATTTGATAATCAATGTTTAATTTTCTATAGGTGCTGCATTCTAAGTGAATTTCCGGAACCTTAAAGAGCCACGGAGGAGTTTCTTTATCTGGATTTTGATAGATATTTGGTAAGTTTATTTTGTAATTCGATATAGCATGTTTAATTCTTACTCTAGTAGGCTTTGTGATAGAGCGCTTGTTTTCATAAATTAGGTCTGTATGTTGATGTTTGAAGATAATACTATTTAATGGATGGTTATCTTGTGACCATATTTTCAGACCGTATTTAAGCAGGTTTAAATCCATTTGATATTTTAGAGGGAATACCCCGCTTTCGCAACATACTGAAGGATAAGGACTTGTACGAAAAGCTCCTATAGCGATTCGTAATCCTTGCAGTTGTACTGATTCCAACTTCTTTAAATGTGTCGGTCTAGCTGCAGAGTATATAGTTGACCCATCATTGATCTTACTTTGTATAATCGAATTGTAAAATTTTATTAAGATCTCTCTATTTGCGCCCCATTTAAGGTTTGCCACTGAACGCATAATATTTAAAAGTCGTTTGCATTTAGCTACCAGTTGTTCTACGTGGTGCTTCCATAGTCATTTTTTATCCAAAAGTATTCCCAAATGCTTAATTGAGGATACGTTCTTTACTTCCTTTCCTCCTATTTTAAGGTTCGGTTCTTGGCTGCATTTCTTCAATCGACAGAAATGAATACTAACGGTTTTTTATGTGAAAAAGTAAAACCTATTTTGTTTGCTTGTTGATATAAGCAGTCTAGATTTGTTTGAAGAACTTGCTCTATTTGTTTCAGGTCTTTGGCAGCATAGAAAATCACTAATACATAATACATTGGATATCAATGTATTAATTGCTACCGCAAATAGGACTACGCTTAGAGACGAGCCTTGTGGTATCCCGTTCTCTTGTAAGCGAAGTGATGACAAGCAGCCTGCAAATTTTACTCTGAAACATCTGTCTCGCAAGTAGTTTATATTAAACCCTAGCATTTTTTCTCCTATTTTCCAATTGATTAACGTTTGGATAATCCCATGCCGCCATGTTGTATCGTATGCTTTTTCTATGTCTAGGAACACTGCAACTAAGTGTTGTTGGACCTGCAAACGCGTCTTGGATGTGGTTCTCTAACACCGTCAATTGATCTATTGTAGATCTACCTTTTCTGAAACCCATTTGGGAATTACATAGAAGTTTGTTCGCCTCTAAATACCACATCAGTCTAGACGTACAAGTCCTTATCCTTCAGTATGTTGCGAAAGCGGGGTATTCCCTCTAAAATATCAAATGGATTTAAACCTGCTTAAATACGGTCTGAAAATATGGTCACAAGATAACCATCCATTAAATAGTATTATCTTCAAACCTCAACATACAGACCTAATTTATGAAAACAAGCGCTCTATCACAAAGCCTACTAGAGTAAGAATTAAACATGCTATATCGAATTACAAAATAAACTTACCAAATATCTATCAAAATCCAGATAAAGAAACTCCTCCGTGGCTCTTTAAGGTTCCGGAAATTCACTTAGAATGCAGCACCTATAGAAAAGGAAACATTGATTATCAAATCTATAAAAATATATTATACGGTATATTAGATACTTACCAAAATGCAACCATAATATATTCGGACGGTTCGAAAACAAAAGAAGGTGTAGCTGCTGCCTTCTTTTCAAACGGTAATTCGCACTACTGGACACTACCACGCACTTCAGGTGTCTTTATGGCAGAATTGTACGCGATTTGGATGTGTTTGAGGTATATAGAGTATCTGTCCGGAGATATGTTCCTAATATGTACAGACTCCATGAGTGCTTTACAAAGCCTATCAAATATGCTTAACACCGATCCTTTAGTACAAATTATGTCATGTAATTCGGTGCCTGCTGACAAGTCTGAGGCTTAGCAGGACCTATAACTGTATGAAAGATTTGAAAATAAACTATTTGAATTTGAATTATTATTATTATTATTATTATTATTATTATTATTATTATTATTATTATTATGATTTTTCTCGTTTTAAATGTGCATTTTAGCAGAGAAGGATGCGGAATGGTTGTTTTCCTAACATAACATTTTGTTTATTATTTACTTGTCATCCAAAATGGCTCTATTGTCATAAACTTCGTTAATATAAGTTGTTTGTACGTGTTAGTAAAGCAATGAACCAAACAAATTATTCAAGACAACTTGTGAGCATGACGTATGCAATAGAAGAAAGTGATGGAAATTGTTTGTTAGCGTCACGACTCTACGCCCAAAAATATCCAGATAGAAGGCATCCCCATGTAAAGTATTTTAAAAAATTAAAAGGCCGTTTTGAAAGAACAGCCAACGCAAACTATGAGAAAAAAACAAGAAGCAAATCTGCTTTATATGAAGAAAATGAATTGGATATTACATTATCCGTGGTCGAAACTCCAGAAATAAGTGTACGAGAGGTTAGCCGGAATCTAGATATTGGAAAATCCTTCGTATCTAAATGTGTCAAAAAGAATAAACTACATCCCTATCTTGTACTACTCCATCAAGACCTCTCCGCTGATGACTACATTCAACGAGTTAACATTTGTCCATCGATTCACATTAAATTAAAGGAAAATAATCAGATTTCATTCTACATATTATTTACAGACGAATATACATTCCATCGAAATAATAGACATAATTATCATTAATTACTACGCTACCGGAAATCCACATTTAGTACATGTAAATCATTTTCAACAGCAATGGAGTTTAAATGTCTGGGGTAGTATTGTTGGCAATTATGTTATAGGACTGCACTTCTTTGACGGCCGCGTAGACTGAGATGTTTTTTACAATTTTTTGAATGAAGACTTTCCACTTCTTATTCGACATATTCCGAAGGAAATAAAATGGATGGATAGTGTTACACCTCACTACCATAGACAAGTCCGAGAGCATGTAACTGCTTTATTTCCAGAACAATGGATCGGTAGAGTTGGTCCTATAGCTTGGACCGATCGATCGCCAGACCTTACGAGTTTAGATTTTTTTCTCTGGGGGTTTGTAAAATCTGCAGTTTATAACCTATAATGTTACAAAATGTCAGAACTTCATTTCGGAACAGGCTTCAAGCTTGCCTGAATCAAAATGGGAGACATTTTGAACATATGTTATAATTTGCTTATTAGCTGGACCAATTAATATGGGAACAAAATAAGAGAATTATCGATAAAACTACACTAATTCCGACGCGGGTTAAGTTAACCGAGTTAGCATCTTCAAAATAGGTATGATCTCTCTGACTATGTCTTCATGTTTGTCATCTTTCATATTACCTTGTTATTGTAGAATTTAACCTTAACTTTGTTACTGAATATTTGTAGATACAGAATAAATTAATAATTATTAATTCTCCTAATTACGTAGTGGACTGTAAAAGTATTTAGTGTCCAAATGCGAATGAACCACCACCTTTGAGAACGAAAATTCATGATGTCATAATAATGTACTGCATGCAAGTATTTTTTTATTCAGCTGCGAAAGCACCCATTAGATGGTCACAGAGGCAATTCAAACGTAAGAAACTTTTTATCCGAATCCTCAAAGCCTACTCTACAAAAAAGGGACTTCCTAACGCGTTGTGTAAAAAAAATTGGTTTTTATCGAATAAACCAAAAACTGCTTATTTAAGGTATAGAGTTTGTCAGATACTTTCCTATTGATTTTCAAAGGAAAATTTACTAGTGACAGAAAAGATGGTGGTTTCCGTTTGAAAAAATTGAGTTTTCCGATATTTGTGATGTCAAAGTTTGAACCAAATTTTTCGGGCGCCCTGTACAATATTTTCAGGTACTGGGAATGGTTCTTGGTAGGGCCGTACTCAGACTTTAACACCACTACAATAACTTCCACGGTACACTAATTTTTTTGACAAAAAATACATTTTTTTAAATTTTCTTTGTTGTTTTTAAAAATAGATAGTACATGTGCTATATCATTGTAAAGATGATAAAAAAACACGATCAATGATTTCAAAGCCGACTTGTCGTTCCATAAGAAAAATTTAATTTAGGGGTTGAAACTAAAAAACAGAAAGTGCAAATAAAAATCCAAATTGATATTTAAATTCTGCATAAAAAATATCTTAAGAAAGTGCAAATAAAATTTATATGTCTAATATAACAAAAAAGATATTACAAGAAAAAGAAATTTGACATTTTTCTTTTTCTTGCCATAAGTCTTAAAATACATGGAAATTTGGAAATTGAAGAGTGTCCTATAATTTCACTAATCCTTAGGAGTAATTCATCTAATTTAACCAAATCTGTATCTTTTATAATAAGCGAGATCCCCATGCTGGAAATGTTATCTGGGACACGTTGTATATGTACATATATATATATATATATATATATATATATATATATATATATATATATATACATATGTGTGTGTATGTGCATATACAGGGTGTTTATTATAAAAGCTAGAGAATCTGTTAAATTGGCAAGGTTCAGCAGAATTACAAGGAGAATCTAATCCCGATGAGAAAATGTAACAGTTTTGTCAGCCTACTGAGAGATTCGAAAAATATTAAAAATCCTCCTAATTTCCAATCGCTCATTATTCATGTAATATTTAAAATAAAAAAAGTTTCAAAAACGCAATTCATAGATACTTGTACGTTAAATATGATGAAGTGGTAGAGAATTTTTTTGCGTTTTGAGCTCCCGCCCAAACTTATGACAGTCATAGGTGGTTATCGACTCATTCAATTAACTATGTTTTCCTTATTTCAAAAATGTATGGTTTTTTTCATATTTTTGTCTCTCCTCATCTCACAATTTATAAAAAATCATAATTTGTATGTTAAACAAAATAGCATGTACCATGAAACCAAAACGAAAGCTATTCTACCAATAAATTGAGAAAAACCAATTTACAATAATTTTAATCACATCAGAAACAATTTGTACTACTAATGAATTAAAAGAGAACAGAATATAACACAATACATAGAAAAAATATTGTGACAACAGTCACAATATAATTTAAACCATAAATTCATAAAAGTGCCTCAAACTGTCCACAATTGCTTTGTACACATATCAGAAAACGTCTTAACATGTATCTTTGCACTTTTAATAAGGTTCTGGGTCGAATTTTTTTGGATACTAGCTTTTATTTTATTTTGAACACTTCCAAATCCGAAAGTTTTTCTTTGTACATTTTGTCCTTAATCGCTCCCCATAAAAAAAGTCCAGAAGATTTAAGTCCAGAGATCGTAGCGGTCAAGTAAAAGGACCCCGATTCCCTACCATATTATTAAAACGTTCCTGCAAGTAGTTCGACACAATTAGTGGGTTGTGCGCTGGTGCACCGTTGTGTTGAAAGCACCTCGAGAAATTATAGTAAACTAAATTTTGTTTAACAAACCATTTTGCAAAATGTAATCTCTTCTGGTAGGATACAAAGTATTTCCCACATGCGGATGGTATGGTCTAAATGATTTTGTTTTAATATGAGTTTCATCATTAGAAGTGTTGCACTCGTATACAATTTCTCGAAGAAGAGTAGTTGGTTTAAATTCAACATGTGCTAAACACGTTCTTCTGTTTCCACATTGATTTTATTTTGCACATTTTTAGGTTTAGTAAAAGCACCAAATTTTATTAAATTTGCTTCCACGATACGATTCCCAAAGACTGCCTAATACATGGAAGATAACACTAGCAGAACATCGTCACACAACGAAACGATCACCCGAACCAGAATCATCCATACCAACATCATGCACAGCAGCACCATCCAACACCGAGAAAGAGAAAGAAGGGAAAGTGAAAGCAGGGAAAACAGTGAAAGCAGTGAAAGTACACAACACCAAATATAAACAGGAGACAGGACAGCAGGACTTCAGACTGATTCGAGTAACACGGAGCCGAACAAATCAGTTGGAGAAGGAGAAAACTTAAAAATGCCAAATGAGACTTTGCCGAAACGTCGTTTTTGTACTGGCAGGAGTCAGAAGCATCACCAGCAGACGCGAGACAACGCCCGGATAAACAACAGTGTTTCATACTACACTCGCGGAAACCTAGAATCAACCATATATATATATATATATATATATATATATATATATAGGCTGTATCGTAAAAAAACGCCCCATGCTGTAACTCCGTTATTTTTTGGCGGATTTTAAAAATTCAAAAAAACATATTAATGGTTTGATATACTCTACAAGACGTCACCAACTTTGATTGTTTTTATCTTTGCCCTCAGTGGCAGCCATAGTGAACTTTTTTTTCTTACTGGAAACATGTGTTTATTTTTACGTAATATTGTAGACATTTTTTTTTCTGAATTCAACAGTATAACATAACTTAATGTTTATTTAACATTTGCATAAGATTTGACATAATTTTATGAAGACTTGCCTTTAGCAAAATGTCAGATCACGTCAGAATTTTTTGATTATTTTTATAATACTGTGAAAAGATCACTTTAATTTCTATGATGGATAACAGCACATTGACCGACATGCTCCAAGTGTACTTTGAATGTAATAAAAATAGCGGCCAAGCAGTGCGTATCAACATCAATCGATTTTCGAACAAAGAAATTACAGATCGACGAAAATTCTCAAGACTTCAAAACAATTTAAGAAATTATGGTATTCTCAAAAAGACTAAAAGAAAGCATCGTCAATTTAATGAAGAGGTGGAGTTAGGCGTTCTCCTCAGCGTTCAGGAAAAGGCGAGAACGTCTACACGTAAAATTGCTAGTGATTTGAACAACACATCTAAGGATACCGTAGATAGATTATTAAAAAAGCACAAGTTTAAACCGTATGTTACGCAAAAAGTGCATACTCTGGAGCAAAATGATCACGATCGAAGAATTGAATTTTGCCGTTTTTATTAAGACGCAGTTCGAGGGAATGGTAATTTCTATAGAAAACTAATTTGGTCTGATCAGTGTACCTCTAGCAATAATGGCATTTATAATAGAAATGTCCATCGGTACTGGAGTCAGGAGAACCCTAGACTTATTGTAGAAAATAATTTTCAAAGAAAATTTACTGTCAATGTCTGGTGCGGTATTTTGGGCGATCGATTAATTGGACGGAATACTTACTCAAGACAAATATTATGATCTTTTTAATGAAAATATCGAAAACTTTTTAGATGGACTATCCCTTGCTGACGTCAATAGAATTTATTTTCAACAACATGGGGCTCCTCCACATAATGCCCATGTGAATTTAAATTGGTTCAATAACAGATCTGGCGCGAGGTTGATTGGGACAAATAGACCTATTCGGTGGCCTGCTCGTTCCCCTGACCTCTCGCCACTTGACTTTCGGTTTTGGGGTTACCTTAAAGACCAAGTCTATTTAAACCAGCCCCAGGATGAAAACTACCTTAGAAGAAGAATAATCGATGTTTGTCGAGAAATACCTCCAAATGTTATAATGAACGCTACTTATGGAGTGATTAGAAGGTGCCAGCTGTGTATTCGTCAAAGCGGCAGACAATTTGATCAATATTTGTGATGCAGATTTCACTAGTTATTTAAATGGCATTTGTTAATAATTACGGATTACTTAACTATTTAATATTTTATTTTTTCCTGAAATTGTTGAATAAGTATTAAGTTATGTTAATTCTGTTGAATTCAGAAAAGAATTGTCTACAATATGACCTAAAAATAAACACATGTTTCTATTAAGAAAAAAAAATTGACTATCGCTGTCACTGAGAGCAAAGATAAAAAAACTAAAGTTGGTGACATATTGTAGAGTATATCAAACCATTCATTTGTTTTTTTAAATTTTTTAAATCCGCCAATAAATAACGAAGTTGAAGCTTAGGGACGTTTTTACGATACAGCCTGTATATATATATATATATATATATATATATATATATATATATATATATATATATATATATATATATATGCATATGTATCCTTAAGTGCTATTCGTAGTAACTCTCAATAATTAAAAGACTAAAAAATCTTTAAGAGCATAATACTCAACTTATCCAAATTTAAAAAATAGCTTGACTATTACTGATAATAGTACTATCCTTAATTAAATTACTTGCATGGATCACGTTAACTTTCCCCCGCAATAATTAATTGGACTTTATTTATAAGTTTAATATTGAATTACTCGTACAACTTAAATCTGATAAAAATAATTGGCCATCTAATGGTACGCTCGGATGTGTTAATGTGTCAATAAGCAGTTTACAAATACATTAATAAATTAAAGAACAAAAAAAAATAAAGAAAACAAAGGTTCAGTATGCCCATATAACAAAGTATCATTAGATCAGGTTGAAATGCGTAAAAAATTATAAAATCACAAACGCACACACACGCACACACGCACGCACGCACGCACACACACAAACACACACACACACACACGCACACGTACATACACACGCATACGCACACGCACATGCACACGCGCGCGGGGGCACACGCGGACGCACACCCGCTCGCACACGCGCGCGCACACGCGCTCGCACACGAACTGGCATACGCACACGCACACGCATACACACACACAACTGTGCAACGAATAGATCAGAATTGAAATTGTGACACCAAACATGTGCCGTTATAGAACCAATCATGCCAGCATCTGAATAAACAGTAAGAAAATTAATGATGTAGATTAAGTCACACAAAAAACAGGACAAACAAAAAATTAATAGTAGCAATGCAGTTTAAACTACACACAGACATGCACAAGAAATAGGCAATGAATTTACAGATACATAATTGTATTGTGAATAAAATTAGCGCTTTACCTAACCCCAAAAATACATTTGTACAATTACAATACGATAAAAAACCTTGAACAAAGGATTCCTTGTGTAGAGCATTTTAACATAACATAACATAACTTTCACGCCATTCTCTTGTGGGGTAGGCAAAATAATCGCTACCTCTTGTTTATTTTTCATTCCCTTTTCAATCCTTCTCCATGCTTTTCTATCCTTGCACACATCCCTAGCTTCCGCAAGATTCATATATTGTCTCTAACATGTCCTTTTATTTTTAAAACAACTTATCTTTCTTTCTTTTATCTTACATTACACTGCTTTAAGCCAAGCTTTACGTATACTTCACATATATTTGCTTCGTTAACCTTGCGTTGTCCATTCTCTCGATGTGACCAAACCAACGTAGTGTACTACTTTTATACTTATCTATCATCGTTTTTTTCTTCGTCACACTCCTTCCTTATGCACCCATTCTTCCCTTCTCTTTTTAACGCATGCGCTTCTCAGGTATCTCACACCCACAGCATTTATTTTGATTTAATACTTTTTTGACAAACACGTCATTATAGATCGCTCATTTCGTAGCTACGCTCAAGCTTTCGTTTTTCATTATCGTCCATAGACTTCCAATCAATTTCCTTTCAGCAATGACCTGACGGCCAATCTCGCCATCCATCGTACCATCTGTAGTGAACAATCTACCCAGATATACCAACTCGTCTGTTTGTTTCACAATTTCATCATGTAGGGCAAATACTCTATCCTCCTTTTCACATTCCCGACTGAACACCACAATCTTCTTTTGGTCACGCTTACCTTTAGGTCCATGCTCTCACAGACTGTATCAAACTTTCTCAGAACTGTTTGTAGTTCATCCGCATTCCGAGTAACAAGACTGTGTCATCTGCATACACAAGAACTCGTACATTTACGTCACCAACCATTATATCATTTGTATCGGTACATGCTTGTCTAACACATATGTCTATGTATACATTGAACAACCACGGTGACATCACATAGCGTTGGCGCACGTTTTGCTCAATATTAAAGTATTCACTCACAGCCCCTCTCACCCTAACACATGACCGGCTACCGTTATATACTGCCCTTATCCCGTTTATTAGACCTTTACTTACGCCATATTCATTTAATATTTCCCACAGTTTCTCCTTATTCACTCAATCATATGCTTTCTCCAGATCGACAAACGCTCAGTACAGCTTCTGTTTACACTAAAACACCTGCTGGTGAGCTCTTCCAAATACTTTACAATGTACACTGAGCACACGCACCCCTCTGTAACTTTTACAATCACTCTTATTCCCTTACCCTTACACAGTGGTACAACAATCGCGCTCTACCAATCACTCGGCACTTTTCCACACTTAAGACATACGTTGAATAATTCACGCAACCTACGCATAAGCTTGGCTACTCCATACTTTCGCATTTCACCATGGATTCCATCCACGTCTGCTCCTTTACCGTTCTTCAACTTTCCTACCGTTCTCTCTCTCTCATTTAACGCAATATCCTCCTCAGTTTCATTCTCCTTATTAAACTCTTCGGTCTTATTTTCCTCACTTCCGTACAGCATTTCCTTACTTCACAATCATCCCATGCTATTTCGTTGCTCCTATTCATCACTACTGCAGCGTTCTGTTTTGTACCATGTTTTGTATTTTTGACTCATTTCCAGAAGATTTTTTTTTGTTACCCTCAAAATCATTCTGCATTTTCTCTCCTTCAGAGCCATCACTTCCTCCTCACTTATTCTTACTGCCTCCTTACCTTCTTTGTTTCTTAATCTGGACACCTCTTAAAATCACTTCTTCTCAATCTCATCTTTGCAACAATCATTGCCTTGTACTCGTCTTTTTTCTTACATACTGCCTTTTTTACCGATTTATTCCACCAAGCACAATTTTTCTGTTTACTTGTAGCAGCTCTTCCACATATCTGCACGGCACAATTGAACATCACAGTTTTTCAAGCTTATTCATGCACTTTCAACGTCATTGTTTTTTGTTTGTTCGTTCCACACTGGTTCATTCAAATTCATCTCTTTACTCACAACATCGGTATATTTCATTCTCGCACCATTATCTACCCTAATTCTGGACATTCGCACTATATTTGTTTTCCTCCTCCAGACCCACTTTTGCCCTAAACACACTCTCGATACAACCAAAAAATGCTCTGATCCACCCTCCGATTCGCGCATTACTTTTGTGTCTCTCACCAGGTTTCTGAGCCGTTTATCACACACTATCAAGTTAATCGTACTTATATACTTTTATAGTAGAGAAAGCGAATGTTAGCAAATCTATAATCAATAGAGCTAGCATATTTAAGCAAATTGACTTTTTTTAATAAACGGAAGGATAAAAGGTTTTATGTCCGTTTTAGAATGCGTGCAATTCACAAATGCAAATTTTATTTTGCCTTTTTTGCTTTTTTGTGTCTTTTTAGGATGATGCCTGAAATTTCCCACTCTTCTTGTCTTTTTGTGCTTTTTATGGTATATTTATTATTAAATTAAAATTTAGATCTTAAATTTTCAATTAAAACAAAATTTGTTCTAGCAATTTTCTAAGAAAAATGCACATTTAAAATTTTTGAAATAATTTGTAGAAGGTATTATTCCCAATCACTTAAAGGTAGAGGTTTAGTGGGTTTTACCCCTTATTGTTACTGGCTGAATATTTCTCAGAAGGATTATTTTCTTGAGATTAATTTTTATGACTTAATGATGGTATTGTCAGCAGAAAGTTTTGTACTGACTCAGGTAGTTTGCCACAACTATCGAAGTGATTTTCAAGTGACTTTGTATTATAAAAATACCAGCAGACAAGCAATCAAGAAGTACCAACTATACCCAGTCGGCAAAGTTAGATTCTAATTTAACAACGGATAGAAACCTACTTCTTTGTCAAGTTTGTGATAAAAATGTAAGTGTGCCAATTAGTGTGTCTTATTGATTAAATAACTATTTTATTTTCATTCCGGATGATTCGACGTTGAGGAAGAATTATTTGCATTTGTGTTACCGATCGGTATGAATACATATTAATTATTGAATTATATTGATTGAAACAAGTCATTTTTTCTTTAGAGCATAAAAGCAATACGCTTTGAAATTGGAGACAATTTTATATGGACGTACATTGATGAAACAACAGAGGTATTACGAGCCTTAAGAAATGTTTGTTGGTTGCTCCGCCTAATAAAGAAATTAGAAACAGTCGACTGACACTTGTGGAATCCCTAGAAATTGTACAGAAGGCAGTGGATCTCACATCGAAGGCCCCTGGACCAGCAGGGATAAAAAAAGGATAAACTTAAAGGTGTTTTGCAAAAAAAATACTTCTTTAAAAAATTTAAAAATAATTTCCGAAATTCACCAGGGGATTTTTACTCGAGATTCTATGTTTGATGGACTGTCACCACAACAAATCAGTTCTCTGAAATACGCTCCAATACCATTATCTGACGTAGAGAGGTCGTTTTCAAACTACAAACAAATTGTCGGCGCCAAGAGAACTTCTTTAATTTCTGAGAACGTAGCGAAATGACTGGTGACCAGTTGGCAGCGTAATAAAACCAATATTTAAATAACAATATGCGTAACTTGTTAGTACTGTATATACGTATTTATGCTATTTTTTTTTTAATAAACTGTTTCAGTCGAACTTCAGTTGTTTTTATTTTACCTTAAATAGATATTTTGCTGTCGCTCTTTCTCTCTCGGTTTTTAATCTTCTTTTTCTTTTTGTCTGCCTTTTTCGAGACTTTATTTTGCCTAACTTTCCTAGCTCTAATAATCAACAAGGAACGCACAACAGACCTCACTTCACTTTCACTTTCCTCGAATAAAGAATATTGCATAAGATGCAAAAATTGTAGAATTGGGGATTGTACCGGGTGGGCAAATAAGCGAGGTAAGCGGCTGTATCTCAGGACTTGTCAATCTAACAACAACGACAAGAAAAAATTATTATGAATGTGTCCATGAGAAAATGCTGGAAATTATTTTAAAGTTCTGCATTTTACCGCTAGGGAGCGCAATTAAAAATTACACAATAAAATTCTACATTTGTCCCTATATAAGTCCTATATAAAGATATACCTTGCTTACATCGTTAGAAAGTAAAAAATTCTACGTAATTTTGGTTGAAGGTTTATTGGCATACTGACCATAATAGGAGTGGGGGAAGTGTAATCGTTAAAATTGCTGTAAATTCTAAACCACTTATTCAATTTTAGTAAAATAATGCTTTTTTTGAAGACAAATGTAGGTATTCCAAATTGCGGTCCCCATTGTTACATAATAGTTTCTAATAAAAGTGCTAAAATGCGCAATTTGTTATATCAGCTTTTTCAATTTAATCCCAAAATTTAAATCACACGGTATATTTTTGACATCGCATTCCAAAAGTAGATTAAATTTGCAAGAAAAACGTGAAAACCCCAAGTTGATATATTTGCTCGTTTTAAAGTTATAGCGAAATGAAAAATTTTTTAGCACTTTAATTGACGAAATTTGGTTTTTCTGAGCCGAATTGGATAAATGTTGCTCTCATATTAAACGGACAGTTGTTGTTAATCGAATTAAGGACCAATAGTGAGTTTAATGTCTATCACCGTCGCTAGGGGGAGTTAGGAATTCTACAAAAGGTTTTTACACTTTAAAATTTTAATTGCAATAGTTATATCAAAATTAAAAATTAAATGATACAAGAATTATTTTAATATTGTTGTTAGTTTTAGAGTTATAGCAAAATTACGGTTTAATTTTAACGAAGCTCGCCCGTTAAGTTCAAATAAAAACAAAAATTCGATGTTAAACCTAAAATATTATGTATTTAATGCCTCAATAAATCTACAAACTGTATTCCGTTGCATTTCAAACAACCTTCCAATCTTGTATAAAACTGCTGTGTATAAAACTGCTGCATCGGTTTCCGCTTACCTTTAACTTTTTACCTTCCTTAAACTAATTTTATTAATTTTACACAGATATAGCAGGTAGAAAATGTTTTTTTTAAATAAAACGCACTCAATTAATCACTACTTCAATTAATAAATACCGTCATGCATAATCAATGTTTAGTAGTAGAGCGCGGAAGAAAAACAAACTTTTAAATATTGTACAGAAACGTCAAATTTTTTTAGACGTAGTTTAATTCTTGTCAATTTGGTTTGTGAATATTTTTTAAAATCCCTTTCACAAGTGATAAAGACGTTGATATGCTTGCGGTCTATTACGAGTGCTTTCAAAATGCAGCAATACCTGAAAGGCAGTATGCGCCCGGTATCCAGATAGCCACCATTATGGAAGAATAATTTTTTCACACTTGGTACAGCGGCTACGTGATATTGGTAGTTTTAGTCGTCCTATGTTCAGGAGGCGTCGCATTGAAAGGGCGGAAGAAAATATTATTAATGTCTCAGCTTACAAAAAATTTAATGGACACATTGAGACTAAGTCGTTATCTTTAAATTTGGGAATAGCTCGAACTATTGTTCGAAACACATTAAAAGGCCACAGATAAATAATTGCATTAGCACATCTTTCTCAATAGACACACAGTTTACTATATGCGCGTTACTTTTTATTTTTAGACTACACCCCTACCATACAGTTTTGCATCAGGCCCTAAATGAAGATGATTTTGATCACAGAATAAATTTTTGTCAATGGATTTTAGGAATGGTTCGTGAAAACAGGAATTTTTTATTACAAATTCTAAGGACCAACGAGGTTACTTTTAATAGTGATGGTATGGTAAACGTGCATAATATGCATTATTGGTCTGCTGAAAATCCATATTGGATGCGAGAAGTGCAGCACCAAGGCCGCTGGAGACTAAAGGTATGGTGCTCCGTGTCCTCCGTAAATATTGATTGTAAAAGCACAATGATATGTATTAGTTGTAAAAATAGTATCTGTAATGAGCATAGTATTTAGAATGTGCACTAAATGCTTCTCTAATCCCTAAACAATGTTAAACAATATTGTTCACTTAATATTTAATCTCACGTTTGTATTGTATGTATATGTATAAATAAATAAAGTTTTACTTCAATAACTTTGTTTCTATTCTGACTATACGTGATTTTATATAACGGGTCATAGAAGCTCGAGTTATGTAGAAGCCGATATTTTATTGGTTAAGTATCCTAGGGTTAAAATAAAATATATGTCTCTTTTTTTCTAGTTTTCTAAAATAAATAAATCAAAAAGAAAAGGAAAAACAATAACATTGAACAAAATCTTGCGGACGTGGTCGTGTACGAGAAATTATGACGAGCGAATACTCACATTATTTTTGAACCAGTGGAATGCAGGGTTAAGAAAGGCATACCTAATATTTTACGTAACAGATATTATGTAGACATTAATTAAGACTTACTCTTCGTATCAAATCGCTTATGCCTGAAAAATTAAAACTTCATCTCGAAATGTACGAATTTAACTTAACGGAAAATCCTAAGATACATTTGAAAGGTAAATAAACAAACTTCTCTACTTCATTTGGATATTTTCGTTGGCACTTAAAACTAGTTGTAAAATGTAATAAATATTTATCCAACACTTGCACAAACTCTTAACTAACTTCACTTATTTTTCTCTTTAAGTTTTTAATTGGTTTTCTAATTAGCATTCAAAACGTTCCAGTTACATAATATACGAATTTTAATTTATCATCTAAAATTCATTCAATTTTACAATAATAATTGCTTTCTGTATCCAGCAGAGTTTCAAAATATTTTGGTGAAATAGTTACAAACACAATTCACAGATGGAGACTAGTGTTCGTATTTTTCGAAAGGAAACCTGTCGCTATTAAATTATAATTAAAAGTATGATTAACTTGCGTATCTAGACATGCAGTTTTTCGCAATAAAATGTCCAAATGGCACCGTAATTACCTACCTATACGAAAAGATTAGCGAAACAAGTTTTAAAGATATTTCTAGTATTGCATGTAAAATGCATTCCTGTTATGCATGTTGTAAAACAATAAAGTATAAATGGCTTTGTATACTGTGTGTAAAATGAGGTAAAAATTTTTTGCAAGCGGTTACAATTTCCAGGTTGAATAAATATTGTCACAATTTCATTTTACTGCAATACTATTTGCGTGATACATAATATTTTATACCGGTTCGTAATACCAATTCGGGCGCTTTCGTGTATGCGCATATAAATAGTAGATAACCTGAACCTTAATGTTGGTAATTGAAAGAAAGGTTAAGCATTGACCTAGGTGACGCCCGCCGTCAAGGCGCCGTGGTAGGGCCGACGCCAGGCATTGCGTGTGGTTATATCACTCATTTTCAGCTTTATTGCAGACTTATTGCAGGTATTCCAATTTTACTGTAGTTTGATGGTTTAAACAGCTATTATTTCTGATATTTCTTTTTCTTAATAAGACAAACTTAGATAAGCACTCATAAAATTATGCGGATTTAAAGTTAATTATGCAGTTTGATATATATATATATATATATATATATATATATATATATATATATATATATATATATATATATATATATATATATATATATATATATATATATATATATATATATATATATATATATAGTTCATTTAGAAAAATTGCAAAAGTTATAACTAAAGACAGTCTCACCTTTGAGCTTTCTGGAAATATAATGAATCCATCAAATATGAAAATGTAAATTTTCACCATTACTCCACATATTAAAATACTAATGTTTTTTAGGTTTTAGTAGGTATACTATATATCCATTCATAGCAGGTTTAGTTTACGTTTTCATTTTTTCAATTTCACAAAATTGTTTCCACATCCTTAACAATTTAAAAAAATAATATTACTACTCACGAAGATAACTGAAAGTGTTATCGAAACGTTTAGATTATATGACTTAAATATGTATCCATCAAATAGCTTATCTATTGTGGTTAATCTATATCTCTATAATAATTAATTAAAATACTTAATCAATGCCATGTAAAATTAATGACTACTGTCACCAGCTAATTGCATAATGCCTACAAATGATTTGCAAATAAACCAGTGCTACTCAAACTGTGCCAATTAAAAATAACCACTTCAAAGCATATTTGTAAGTATCTATAAATAATGATTGCACTCATTCAACTTTATTATTTTAGCGTTATTTAAACTGTCTTGTGGATATATATATATATATATATATATATATATATATATATATATATATATATATATATATACAGGGTGGCGCACTATATACGCGTCGATCGTTTAAAGCGGAACTGTAATAATTTGTGAAAATACTTCAATACAGTCATATATAGGGTCTTTATGTGCACATTTTAAAATTACTTTGGTATATACAGGGTGTGTCAACAATAAGATACATGTCAAACATATGACTTTTTAAATTGAACATCCTGTATTTTGTCTCATTTTTGAATTCTAGAGACTAAAAAAAGATTAGTTACTGTTATGGTTCCTATACCTAAAACTTACCGTTCGCGAAATATTTTAATTTTTTAAAAATACAGACTCAAAATCAAATATCGTACGCCCAGTAGATTACAAATTTTCATTCGCAGCTGACACGACTGTTTTACCATAAGAATAAGGTTTACATGACGTATAAAAACACTGCAAAAATATTATACAGGACGTTATAAAATTTACTTTCAATTTATTGTCAAATAACTTTTTTATTTTAAATAGAACACCCTGTATTTGAGAGCACAGTTCGATGGGGGTATAAGTTGGATTTCAATCTGTATTAGGGTTCCCTATGCATATCTATCATAGTTCCTCTGTACAAGATCATTTTCTCTTTCACATAACATTACGTCCATTCCTGTATTAAAATTAAGCAAAAAAAGGTGGCTGGGAAAACAAAATGTTAACATTTATTGCCCGTTACAAAATAAACTACAAATGTTAGCGACTAATACAAAAACTGGAAGCAAACAATTAACCCTAAGTTATTGAAGTTTTAGTGGGTACTCAAAATGACGACCGTCGTTTCAATACATAAACGAACCCTTTTTTCAAAAGAATGTCTGACTTTTCTTAACATGTGTGGAATAATTGTGTGGAAAGCTGCTCTTATTCTTTCTCTCATGTCTTCAGGTGCAGTTGGCGAAGTCTCATAAACAATATCCTTAACATATCCCCATAGAAATAAGTCTACACATGTTAAATCCGGGGACCATGGCGGCCACTTTTATGCGCCCCCTCTTCCTATCCATTTATTAGGAAAACGTCTGTTTAGTTCCTGTCGCACATTCACGTGAAAATGCACAGGAGCACCATCCAACTGCATCCACATCTTGTGCCTGATACCGAGAGGAACATTTTCCAATAATTCTGGAAGTATTTGTCGGATAAATCTTCGAAACATATCACCATTCAGATTGCCGTGGAAAAAATATGGACCGATTACACGAGACCCCAATATTCCTCCCCATACATTGACAGACCATCTATTTTGGCAATCAAGCGTACGAAAACGGTATGGGTTCTTGTCACTATAATAATGAAAGTTAATGCCTGTTCACTAAGCCATTATTATGAAAAGTGGATTCATCGGATAAAAGTACGAAGTCGAAAAAGTTATTGTCTTCACCCATTTTGTCCAAAACTCTTAGGCAAAAGTTAATCCGGGTGATGAAGTCTCTTTCATAAAGCTCTTGATGTAGTTGGATGTGCTACGGGTGAAATTTGTAGTTTTTTATAATTCGCCGATGCTTCGTCTACTCATTCCCGTCTCATTGGCTAAAGTACGTTGACTTACGTGAGGATTTTCTATTATATTTCCAATAATTACAAATTCATTATCTTCATCACCAAGAATGGGTTTTCCCCTGTTAGTTTTGGGATAAGCCACACTTCCTGTTATTCGAAACACTTGGAGTAATTTTTCGAATGAACGTTTGTCCGGATGAATTCGAGCTGGTTATTTTTGGGAGTAAACCCTCGATGCCAATAGACAGTTCTCTTGACACTCTTCAAGTACTAATATCATACCAACACGCTTTTGTTGCGAATAAATTTTCTTTTTTAAAGTTCAAATTTGTTTACAACGTGCGTCTAATCAGCTAACGCAAGTCAAACTGACATTTGTAATTTATTTTGTAATTGGCAATCAATGTTAATATTTTGTTTTCCCAGCCACCTTTTTTTTTTGATTAATTTTAATACAGGAATGCCCGTAATGTTATGTGAAACAGAAAATGATCTTTTACAGAGGAACTATGGTAGATAGGTATAGGGAACCCTAATACAGATGGAAAGCCAACTTATATCCCCATCGAACTGTGCTATCAAATATAGGGTGTTCTATTTAAAATAAAAAAGTTATTTGACATAAAAGTTTAACAAGTTTGCAAGTAAATCTTATAACGCCCTGTATAATATTTTTGCAGTATTTTCATATGTCATTTAAACCTTATTCTTATGGTAAAACAGTCATATCAGCTGCGAATGAAAATTTGTAATCTACTGGGCGTCCGGGACATTTGATTTTGAGTCTGTATTTTTAAAAAAATTGAAATATTTCGAGAACGGTACGTTTTAGCTACAGGAACCATAACAGTAACTAAACTTTTTTTAGTCTCTAGAAGTCAAAAATGAGAAAAAATACAGGACGTTCAATTTAAAAAGTCATATGTTTGATATGTATCTTATTGTTGACACACCCTGTATATACCAAAGTAATTTTAAAATGTGCACATAAAGACCCTATATATGACTGTATTGAAATATTTTCACAAATTATTACATTTCCGCTTTAAACGATCGACGCGTATCGTATATGGTGCGCCAATTTTCCTATATGAATGTATATTCGTTTGTATTTTAATCTAATATCTCTTATTATATATTATTATTATTATTATAATAAACATAGGCCAGGGTGTGTGTGTGTGTGTGTGTGTGTGTGTTTGTGTGAGTGTGAGTGTGAGTGTGTGCGCGCGTGTGTGCGTGTGTGCGTGTGTGAGTGTGTGTGTGTGTGTGTGTGTGTGTGTGTTGTGCGTTTGTGCGTTTGTGTGTTTGTGTGTTTGTGTGTTTGTGTGTTTGTGTGTTTGTGTGTTTGTGTGTGTTTCTTTGTGTGTGTATGTGTGTGTGTGTGTGTGTGTGTGTGTGTGTGTGTGTGTGTGTGTGTGTATGTGTGCGCGTGTGCGTGTGTGCCTGTGTGTATGTGTGTGTGTGTGTACATACGTGTGTGTGAGTGTATGCGTGTGTGTGCCTGTGTATTTATGTGTGTGTGTGTGTGTGTGTGTATCTGTGTGATGTGTGAGGTGCGTGTACGTGTGCGTGTGAGTGTGCGTGTGCGTGTGCGTGTACGTGTGCGTGTGCGTGTGCGTGTGCATGAACGTGTGCGTGTGCGTGTGCGTGCACGTGTGTGTGTGCGTGTACGTGTGCGTGTGCATGTGCGTGTGCGTGTGCGTGTGCGTATGAGTGTGCACGCGTGTTCGTGCGTACGTATGTGCGTGTGTGTTCGGATGCGTGAATGTATGCTGGTATCTACGATATCTCCCAAACCGAAAGATCGCTCTTACGTGTAAGTGTACGTATACGTGTACGTGTACGTGACGTGTACGTGTACGTGTACGTGTACGTTTACGTGTACGTGTACGTGTGCGTGTACGTGTACGTGTACGTGTACGTGTACGTGTACGTGTACGTGTACGTGTACGTGTACGTGTACGTGTACGTGTACGTGTACGTGTACGTGTACGTGTACGTGTACGTGTACGTGTATATGTACGTGTATGTGTATATGTGTGAGTGTGTGTGTATGTGTACGTACATGCATGCATACGTGCGTAGGTACTTACGTATGTGTACGCCTGTGTGAGTGCGCGTATGCATGCGTGCTTGTGTACGTGCTTGCGCGTCTGTGTTTTCACATGTAAATAAGATGCTGAAATAGTACCTTGAAAGTTTATAAATAATTTAGTTCTTAAAACAAGGGATTCCAAGAAAATATAGGAACAGGCCAAGTGACAGAGCTGTTAGGAAAAATTATGAACAACAGAAAGTTAGTCATAAATCAAATAAATTCAACAGCTTATCGCTACGAAGCTTTAGGCTCGTTAGAAAACACAGATATAATTCAGGAAATTCATGCGTAATTTGCCACATATGTGAAGAAATGTGGATATATTACAGAGGTTTAATGATTATTCAAGGGAAGTGAAATTTAAACTGCAAACCGGATGGAATGATGCAAAAAATAATTTAATTCAAAATTGCAATAAAAGTCATTAAATAATTGGTTACTGTGCACACAAACCTCGTTATGAATTTGACAAATAAGTAAAAAAGACAGGAACCCAGAAAAGGATTTAGCGAATAAAAAAAACGGTGTTAAAAAAATTAGTAAAGAGAGTAGTGTTAGTAAAATTGAATAAAAGAAGAGTAATATTGAAAATAATAATAATGGCGAGAAGTGTAAGAATGGTATGGTGAGAAAAAGAAAAAATAAATGCTAAATATCGTTCACCTTTTTTCCCGCCACCGCGCCGTTTGGAAGGTATCGTGTAATAAGTGTTGGATAAGTTACAGTTAAGAAACGGTGTCAACTTCCCTGGTAACGATAAAGATGAAGGCACACTCAAGCTTGAAAAATAAGTCTTGGAATTATTTTTACCTTCCTTTAATAACAATCTATCCCTATGGTACATCTTTTATTTTTATTAGTTTCCGTTACACGACGTTATTGTATTTAAAACAAATAAGATCTGTTAAAAAAGGGGCATGTTGAAAAGGTTTACTTTCGCAAAATGGTCATTACGAAATTGGAATCATTGATTTATACAACGAAATCGCTTCTTGCATGTAATTCCACTTTTGTTAATTGGTCTTACAATCCAAAATAAATTAAAATGTACATATTTTGCAATAAGATTTAATAAAAACCATCATACTAGTTTTCATCGATTATCTTAATTGTTAAAATGTAATTTTTACTTCAATTTAGCCTTGGATTCTGAATATGTTTTTATTGATCAAATGAAGCTTGTCCTAGAAACTCCCTCAAAATATAAATAGAAACTATAACATCATCCTGATAATACTATTCCCTTCCTTAAAGTTTAGTGTTGATTTTTACTCAATTCTCGTGCTACAACAATGTTTTAGAAACACGCTGGCGTTTTTTTTATGAACTCATAATTTGACAAGTGTGCATAAGCTATATATATATATATATATATATATATATATATATATATATATATATATATATATATATATATATATATATATATATATATATATATATATATATATATATACAGAAATCTACATGATATTATGATAAATTTAGATTACTCCAATAAACCCTGACAAAATATTCTTTATATTAGCTATATGACAATATTACAAAAGGTTATGTGTCTTTTATAACTAACGTGATGAAGAGTATTGATATTCAACATAATTTTGATTTTTATTTTCGTTTTAAGCAAGTGTAAGTTTATTTAAATGTTTTGAGTGAATATCTTCTATGAACAGAAATTTACATTTGCTGTCGCCGGTTGCGCTATCTATCTTCACGTTATTTCACTAACATATGTGTTTTTCACTAAAAAGTAGAATAGTACTTATTTGGTATAAAATAGAATTGTATGATACTGATAGCGACATAAATAAGAAGTTCCCAAACACGTTTTGAATTGCACACAATTGATTGAATATAAAGGTAAAATGGAGACTTTTTGTACCAATGGAACAACTATATTTCAATATATTCTACTTTTAGATATACAGTCTTTACTATAAAGGGAATGGTGTATCTATTTCACTACAATAGTAGTGAGAATTTACGGATAACATTGACGGAGAACTTCAAAGTTGTTCTGTACAACATTTATTTTTGGGTATTAAGTCATACATTTTTATTTTTTATATAAATTTCAACATTTTGGTAAAAATTGTGGTTATCGTTTTGAGTAAGTGATGATCGCTTTAAAAAACTGTGAAGTCTAATTTTATTTTAGTAAAGTATAGCAAGATCTTTAATAAATTACATTTTATTAAACTACCTTGAAGATGACAAACCAGACCACCCTCTAACGGACGACAATGAAAGCTGTCATAATTAAAGAACAATTTAGTCAAGCTACGATATAAGAATAAAGTTTTTATTTGAAATTATTAGAAGCAATTATGTATAGAAACTTGATATACCAATCTAACAAAGATATAGTTTTCAGTTATTATTAATTGAAATTGTTACTGTAAATTGAAAGCAATAGGTATGTACATTTAATATCTAACTTTACATATGCAAAATTATTATAATGCTGTGGTGCAAGCTCTAGGAAAAAACCTAGACATACCAGATGTTAAAATTAAGAAGTATCATTATGGCTTTTTATCAAAATATGCATATGTAGGTATGGAAGGTTATGTAATCGACATTTTTTTTCACCGTGTGGTCACAAGTGTGTGCGGTATATTTATATATACAGGGTGGGCCACCACCTACGCGTCGGTCTCTAGCACCCAAACGACTGAATTTTTTCAAAATCTGTTTGGGCGAGAATATGTAAGCCTTCTAGGACTACAATCTAAAATTAGTTTGATTTATGCAGGGTGATCTACAAACTTGTTACTTATCAAAGTTATATTATTTTAAATGGAATACCCTCCTTTTTAATTTTTTTTTTCATTAGAGTTCCCTATACCTAAACCTTACTGTTTCCGAAATATTTAACATTTTTTTAAAATGCTGGGTTGTCAAAAAATTCAAGTATTTTCGATTCAGAAAAGATGAGACAATCTAATCTAGGTCATCGTAATAAGGATATTTGGAAGTACGTATTCGGTTGTTTATTGTTTCAAATCATAATTTATAAAATACAAAGAATAACGCGTAAAGTTAACAAACTTCAAAGTTAAATATCTTTGTTATTTTAAATACAACGCCCAAGAAATTTTTATCGGAAACTTCAATACTTTTCGAGAAATTAGTGTATTTGTTAGATTTTTTGAAATTACGCCATTAACTCATGTCGATCAGTTAGAATTCTGTGATTTACAAAGGTTACAAATGCGTTAAACGGTTTTTGGTTTATTAAGGTTATCAAGGTTATACGGTTGCTGGTCTTCAAAAGACCGTTTTAGATTATGCACCGATAGCCTACTGCTGGATTTGTCACTACAGTAAATGTTCAAACTGATGACCGTCTTCTTGAATGCATAGTCTAATTCTTTCTTCCAAATTTTGTCTGACTTTTCTTAACATATCTGGAGTAATTGTGAGTAGATATGCTATACAGATCCTGGCTCACTTTTGTCACTAGATTTGTCACCAGATTTGGAAAAAGTCACCAGAAAAGTTACTAGATTTCTAGGTTGGTAACATTGCCTATTTCAAGGGGTAGCAACGCTGCTAAGTCCCTGCTTTAAGGTCACTAGAAAAGTTACTAGATGTTTGATTGTCCTCAAAGTCATTGCCCTCAGTCTCAAGCAAGTCTATGCATGTTTCAAGGCCACGCCCCCTCAAGTACCCTATTCTGAGAAATCAAGAACAAAGGGGGCCCATTGTTCAAAGTCTATGCTTACAATTTTCAAGGCCACACGAGAGACCAAAGACAATCTATTGTTCCGTTATTCTAAAAATAGATTGTTATCTCAATTCTAGGAAATCAATAACAAAGACGATGCATTGTTCAAGCCGACGGTTCAAAGTCTATTCTTACAAGGTCACACCTCTGAGAAATGAACAAAGACGATCCATTGTTTTGGCTGAGTCATAGCTTCTAAATACATCTCTTTCAAGAACAAAGGTAATCCATTGTTAACGATTTAAAGTTTATGCTTATAAGGTCACACCTCTGAGAAATGAACAAAGACGATCCATTGTTCAGTTAGAAATAGATTGTTATCTCAATTCTAGGAAAGCAAGAACAAAGACGATGCATTGTCAACGCTTCAAAGTCTATGTTTACAAGGCCACATGAGAGAACAAAGACGATCTATTGTTTTGTAGGTTATCGTACACATCAGCTGTATCCTCAAAGTCATCGCCCTCGGTCTCAAGCAAGTCTATGCTTGTTTCAAGCAACGCCACGCCCCCTCAAGTGCCCTAAACAGGTGGCCGTTCCCCTAAACAGGTAGCCGTTTCCTAGAAACAGGTAGCCGTTTCCTAAAACAGGGGGTCCGTTTCCCAAAACAGATAGCTGTTTCGCAACCGTTTCCCCCATACGAGAGAACAAAGACGATCTATTGTTCAGGTCGAAAATAGATTCCACATCTCAATTCTGAGAAATCAAGAACAAAGGGGGCCCATTGTTCAAAGTCTATGCTTACAATTTTCAAGGTCACATGAAAGAACAAAGACATTCCATTGTTCAGGTCGAGTTATAAAAATAGATTGTTATCTCAATTCTAGGAAATCAAGAACAAAGACGATACATTGTCAACGGTTCAAAGTCTATGCTTACAATTTTCAAGGTAAAAGAACAAAGGCGATTTATTGTTCCATTATAATTTCTAAAAATAGATTGTTATATAAACACACTTCGATTCTGAGAAATCAACGCTTCAAAGTCTATGCTTACAATTTTCAAGGTAAAAGAACAAAGACATTCCATTGTTCAGGTTGAGTTATAAAAATAGATTGTTATCTCAATTCTAGGAAATCAAGAACAAAGACGATGCATTGTCGACGGTTCAAAGTCTATGCTTATAATTTTCAAGGTAAATGAACAAAGACGATTCATTGTTCTGGTTGATTTATAAAAATAGATTGTTATCTACACTTCGATTCTGAGAAATCAACTTTCAAGAACAAAGGCAATCCATTGTCAACGATTTAAAGTCTATGCTTATAAGGTCACACCTCTGAGAAATGAGCAAAGACGATCCATTGTTCCGTTATTTTAAAAACAGATTGTTATCTCAATTCTGAGAAATCATGAATAAAGGCGATCCATTGTCAACGATTTAAAGTTTATGCTTATCATTTTCAAGGCCACATGAGAGAACAAAGACGATTCATTGTTGAGTCATAGCTTCTGAAATTCTGAGAACAAAGACGATCCATTGTTCAGACTGATTACGTCATCTAACAAGTAAAAATTTTTTATAAGGCTTATAAGTTATTAACCATAATATTCATATAAAAAAATCGAATTAAGTAAATATACATATTATGGTACTTAACATTTTGTAATACCTTTGCTGGATCATGTAACATTCCTCCAACCATATGTAAACATGCTCATTTCGAAAATAGTGCTTAGTCGTAGTGGGGTTGTGGACAAGTAGAGTCATGAAAAAAGCAATAAAATCGCTCCTGGATACTTCATGTAGTAACAATATGAATAATAATTTAACATTTTGTTGTTCATGTTGTCAGTTTATAGCACACCAGTTAAAACACTCATCGGGAATAACAATATTTTGCAATATATTCAATATAAATGTATAGTTTTCAGGAGAGGTTAAAGAACGCTTCAGGTACTTTTTGTAGATTTGATCACTACTGCACTGCAGCTCTTCCTGCAAGCTGTCCTGAAGACTGCTCATTGTTTACTGAAAGTTGTACCCCCAGGGTCTAGTATCAGTGAAATCAAAATTTACTAAGCGTTTATCATCATAAGGATTGAGTATGACTTTATTTTGTTTAATGGTAAACACATCATGTTTCTTTGATCTTATGAGATGTTGATAGTGCCTTATTACGCCACCATCAAACAAAACCTTTTTATAATCATTAATCGTGATCTGCCTCACGCTTGCTTGTGTAGAAACCTTTGATTTTTTTACAACCCTTTCATCAACCGCGTAAGCATACATTTTTGCGCGAAGTCCTACAAATTTAACCATAATTTTACCATGATTTTCATCTTTCATTAAGCCGGGGACCTTTTTATTTACTAATGGGAGTCCAAAGATGTTGTCGGGACTATAATCAGATGTATCGAATTTATCAATGTCCTCTTTAATACATTCATAGATATCGGGAACCGAAAAGGCGTATATGAGACTATCCGTATCCGTGTACAAGAGCTTAGCACTATTATGGAACTTGGGTAGAGTGTAACTGTAATGAAAATTATATAAAAAAGTTTTTGAAACGTCTAAAATACTGAATCCTGCATATATAGGTTTATTGAAATATACTTCAAGCTTATTTATTTGAATGATAAGCATATCATTGTCAAATATTGTACAACTATGAAAATTTGGTTTTGATATGTAAGCTCGAGCACCATAGCGACCCTCCCATTTCGTTACTAGCCGTATAACCTTATGCTTACGTACATTTTCCATCAGCTTCCCGAAAACACTATTAATCATTAATTTATAGAAATTTTTATCGAATTCATTTTGAGATTGCTGCCGCATGGCTGTATTCAAATCTATATATTTTTTTAACCATGGGGACTGCTTAACACGTAATATACGGTGTACTTTTACCAACTTCAATCCATATTTTAAATATACTTTTAAATTTCTGTAATGAATTACATAATTACGTTTTGGATACAAGGTAAGCAGTAATTTTTTCATTTTGGAATCAGGTGTGGGTGGAACCATATGTTCGGGTGCCAGCGGTAGATCACTGTGACTCTCATGTAATTCTATAGTATAGTCTAAATCACACTCTACTATATAACCAATTTCCGAATCATCAGGATAGTTTATAAAATCTAAACTTTCAAAATTAGCTTCATCAACAAAAGAAAAGTCGCCAAATGGTAGAAATTCTGACATGGCGGCTCCATATAAATTATTCACGTCGTAGTACATTAAATACACATTTTCGGAGGTGGGATCAAATTTTTCCCCCATGTACTTATTGTTAGCTCTAGCATACCGATTTGAACATTGAGCTACACCACCTCTAATCCCTCTCTCAATAAACATTAGCATATCAATGTCTGTAAATAATTCTAACTTTACCTGTGTAATTTTAAGCATAGCATCGAATGCTAAACCGGGAGCTGTATAATAGTGCAGAGGATCAAGCTCGTAAGTACTTAAACAAGTTTGCCGAAAGTTCTCGAAAATATCTGCTAAAAGTAGAACGTCTGTTTTTAGATACAAATCCGAGTATTCCCCTAACGATTTAATACTAAATTTGTTCCACCCGTGAACCGCATGCGCAAAACTCTCATCACTGATTCCCTCATTATTAAGATGACTGAAAAATGCTTCTTTGGGAGGGAGCGTGGTCTCGTTTAATGTATCCCACGTATCAATATACTCATAAGGAAACACACTTTGCGAACTACTAGAGAAAATTCCTCCTCATTGTTGCAACTAGCGCGGGAAATAATTTTTTTACTATCCTCCAAATAGTCTGACAACTTTTCAATACTACTGCTCATAAATCTGAAAGAGTCAATAAATCTAAACTTAATTTTGGTGCCTTCCATTACCTTCGTAAAAGAGATATATCTTCCTTTGTTTATGGGTAGCAGTGAAATCAAACCGGGAACACTAGCCAATTCTCTAATGATGAAATGAGAATCATAACCTGATAAATTATGGAACACAACTGGCAGAATGTGGGAGTCTGTATAGTTTAGGTTACATACCTGGTGCGCTGCCCCCCGAAATGCTCCCGTAAGATGATTATGGTCTCTAACTTTTATATCAGAATTAGTAAATGGTTTCCGACAAATGTGACAAATCGTGGTGCTTTCAAATTGCTCAACCTGACTGAGACTTAAAGTACCCATTGGAATAATTTGATTG
>JARFJB010002015.1:570000-572500 GCA_036346205.1 Vesta saturnalis | reverse complement strand
TATACAAATGTAGCAATTTATAAAAGCAGCAAGAAGTACATTTTCCCTGTTTTTCTGTTTAAATCACCTCAAAATAGTAAAATAAAATTTACGATTTGCTTAAGCTATTATTAAATAAGTAACATTCTAAAAAGAAAAAAGAATGTACAAATTTGTTAGTTGACAGAAAAGTGCGACAATAGAGATTAACATGATCGAGACATTCTAGTCATAAATTACGCATATTTGAAAATTCGCAATAAAAAAATATACAGACTTGTCTACGTGTTCTAATATGTTACTACATTCAAGAAAATTTATGTAATAAATGTGTTTCATTTTAAAGCTGCGAGAAAATTCATCGCTTTAAAAATTTCCAATACGTGAGAGGAGCAAACTGACAAAATGTTACATACATATTTTATCTGTTTAGGCAGTCATGCTTAAAATTTCCTTTCTTAAATTTTTACCTAATAATACATAAACTGGTAAGGAAATAGCACCCCTAAATTTAAGTTTTCTTGTCTAATTTGAGAATTGTATTTATAAAAACATTACGGATAATTTCTATAAACTTATTCGTATCGCAATGTGAACTTGTATGAGGCAAATTACATAGTACGCAACATTGAGAATATGTCGGAGAGCAATTGTAGAAATAATGCAACGGTATAGGGTATTGTAATTCTGTTCATATTTTATGATTATGAGATATCCAACAGTATAATAAACGATATTCATGCGCTACCATATTTTAAGCACCACCATCTTGACCGTTCTCAGGTGACGCTATGGGGTTCTGTAAATAATGTCCCTAAAAAATAAGCTACAACGCACACGTATCGTAATGTATTTTACTGGTTAAAGTACTTTGTGTTAGGCTTGTTTAGGTAGTTACCATTTGTACTTTTTCATGTAACTCACACAGGGCTAAGGTTACATACCGAACAATTACTAACTAATTTTATACTAATAATTGCAATTCACAAAAAATATGAAACAATAAACCTTCTAAAACTGTATGCTTTGGCATCCATATTATTGATTAACAACAACCTGTGTTGAACTTGTTTAGTTATAGTTACCATGTGTACTTTGTCGTGTGGCCGTGTACTGCTACACACAAGTACCTGATTGACCTTTTCTGTAAACGTCCCAACGATTACTATATCAGACGCATCTTTAACGACTGGAAAAGTATGGTAGTAACGCTGAAGATGAACATTTAATTTATTATCACAATGAAAATGAAAGTTACAATTATTTAGGGTGGCATTTTGAAAATTAATTCTCAAATTTGAACTAAGTGCAAAACATACTTCAGATCTGATTAACACTGTGTTTTCCATTTTAACCTGAATTCTGTAGAACACACAACCGATATTTTTAACTTATTTATATTTCCATTTTTCTTAGATGTATGCAACATCGAACGCTACAAATCTCGGGTCATTAGAGACGCTATTGAAATAGAAAAACATATTGACACGTTGAACAGCAGCAATGATGGATTACGATTACCTGCAACGTGGAAACCAATTTAATCAATAAACACATAAAAATAACACAACCAAATATGCCGACATACAAAACAGAAAAGAAAGAATACAAGGCAAAGTGGAGAAAGTGAAAGTAAAAGTGCAACAAATGAACCAATCACACGAAGTCAAGCACGTAACCAGCGATATAAAACGGAACTTCTACCAGAACAAGTTCTATAAGACGCACGTTGCACACGCACTACGCAACGCAGCACGCACGACACGCACAGCACAGACACACACACACACAGCACACACACGCACACACACACACACACACACACACACACCCACACACAAAACGTGTCCAAGGTAAGGATACAAAGGCGGTTAAATTAGGGAAAAGTTGTATAATTTAGGGCATGTTCACATGAAGTTCATTATTGTTTATCGTTTCCGAGAAAAGTTATTGTAATTATTTAACATTAAATAAATAGGTTTAAAAGATTGGAGTTGTTAAATTTGTACATAAAAATATAGTATCAAATACTAATAATAATCCGAATTTTTCTTAAAAAAGTTTCAAAGCCATAATGTGTAATACATGGTTAAATTCGTAATACAAAATACCGTCGAATACATGGTGTTTCATTGGTTGCGGCGGTATAAAATAATAAAGTCAATGACGATTTCTCGGAGAAGAAACGTCGAATAAAAAATTTCAAAACGCCATCTAATAGAATTAAAAAAGGGACAATGTAGAAGTACCTTTGGTTTTTTTTCTTTTAAAATAAACGAAGGAATTACGAAAAAAAAACAAATCGCATTTTGTTTTAAATCTCGAAAAATACAATAATGAACTTTTGCAAACTACATGTGAACATGTCCTAAATTATACCACGTTTCTCTAATTTAATTGCCCTCGCATCTGTTACCGTTTCCAAGATCCCCATGTTGTTCATATATATATATATATATATATATATATATGTATTATATATATATATATATATATATATATATATATATATTATTTGTGT